>WSYH01019531.1:0-10025 GCA_036426205.1 Ascaphus truei | reverse complement strand
AATATATATGGGGGGTGGATGGGGGTCTTTTTAATATGTATTGGGGGTGTGGGGGCCTTTTTCATATGTATTGTGTGGGAATGGTGGTCTTTTTAATATGTATTAGAGGAGTGGGGGTCTTTTTCTTGGGATTTCTATTCGGGCTCTCTCTCTCCTCTCTTGTCTTCCTCGCTTATTCAGTTTACGACCGCTGGTGGACTACTATCTTTGGCTTCTCCGACCCCCCCCGGCTCCACTTGAACTACGTGGTTTCTAACATTCCCCAAATCTAAGCTTGGACTTTTTCGACCTTTCTCCGGAGCTCGCTATCCCTGACCTTGGCTACGGCAACTACTGCTTCTAAATTCTTTAGCTTTACCCACCGGCAATTATTGCTTCAGCTTTTCCCTGGCCCGGCAACACCCTAACAACACACTCGGACCACGCTCCCTTCAGCTCGGGTGGGCATGGCACAATAGAACGGTCCTAACGTCCCCACCTTAGTATAAGGGATGTGTTCTGGTCTACCGGGCAAGCATCGCGAACAAATACCCTGGGGATCCGCTTCTTGACAGGCATCCCTCGAAGCCCCCCCCCCCCAATATACCTATGGGCCACCTGCTTCTTGGCCGAACTGCTGTCACTCTGTTCATATAAACTGTATACAGTTGTGTAAAAAGAAAGTACACCCTATTGTCAATTCTATGGTTTTTTACATATCAATATCAGGACCTAATAACAATATCTGTTCCTTAGCCAGTGTCTTAAATTATGTAAATACAAACCCAAGATGAACAACAACAACATGACATTTACACCACGTCATGATTTATTAACAAAAATAAAGCCAAAATGGAGAGCTTAATGTGTGAAAAACTAAGATACACGAAACAAACACCAAAAATACACCCTTACGCTTCCCATGGAATTGAGATGCTTAAGTAGCGCCAGGTGCTTCTAATTAATCAAATTCCCTTGATTAATTATCCTCAGCTAGTGTACCACGCCCAATAGAAAGCAAAGTTTTAGCAGTCTGGAGCATTCAGGTGTTTGTTAACAACACAATGCCAAGGAGGACAAACATCAGCAATATCTTCGAGTAAGCAATATGCTGACTCATCGGGGAAGGGTTTAAATAAAGCCGTTTGCAACACCTTTTAACGTCCATCATTCTACAGTAGAGGAAGATTATTAAAAATTGGATAACATTCAAGACCGTATAGCCATCTGCCACACGCAAAAGAATGAACGTCCCACGCAAATTCACCCCAAGGTCAGATCATTGCATGCTCGAGAATTTGCAAAAAAAACAAGATTACATCTCATATTCTAACAGGCCTCAGTGGTAAATGTTTAAAGTTTCTAACGTACATTAGAAAAAGACTGACCAGTATGGTTGTTTGGAAGGGTTGCCAGAAAAGCCTCGTCTCTCTAAAAAGAACATGGCATGCAGCACGGCTAGGTTTGCAAGTTCAGTCAACAAACCACAAGACTTCTGGAACAATGGGTCTCTTTGGCAGATGAAACCAATGGAGATGTTTTGGGCCATAATGCAACGCACCATGTTTGTCAAAACCACAAACCAAACACAGCATATCAGCCAAACACCTCTGTTTCAACTGTCAAGCCCGGTGGTGGAGGGGTGATGATTTGGGCGTTGTTTTTGAAAGCGCAACCCACCCGATCCGCCCTGCTAACTCTATAACCTTCCGACCAGCTCCCTGGCTGTGTAAGTACCCAGAATCCTGATCCTAGGATTCCCTTTTTTGGCGCAAAATTGAAGGGCCCTTAGTTATACGGACACCTAACTTATTTCTCTTCTCTAAGAGCCTCTTGCTGACTCCCTCTGGAGAAAAGTACCCTCCCGCCCTCCTTCACACCAGTATAGTCAACTATGGGCCATTTAATTAGTATAAACCTTGGGTACTTATTTCAGGGGCATAACCCTGTAACATGGGATGCCCACCTTTTTCGGATCCCTAGATAAGTATTCAGATCCACACTTAGCTTTCTGGCGCGCACAGATAAAAATGCACTTGATGGAAAGCCGGTGACGCTGATACTGTTCATCTGATTCTCGGGTTGAATCCCAAGGACCTCCTAAAGGCGTGATATGATCCTCTTCTCGCCAGGTCTCTTGACAACAGCTATGCACTGGAATTTTCTCCCTCAGATTCCTCAGGCTCCCACCCGCCATGGCCCCAATTTCCACTTTGTATCAGGGAACTTTGTTAAGACAAACGGTGTGACCGCAGGATCTATTACTTTTACCACCCATCTGGGAACGCTGGGTCGAGGATGGACAGTGACAGGGGCAACTGGCCTGCGCAAAGTCAACATGTCCTTCCAGGGTGCTGAGGTGGGACCTTTACTACTAGGGCCTGGTGCTGGGGCTTAAGCAAGCTTCAAAATCTGTCCTGTGTAGTGTCCTGTCCTTTGCCTTGGTTGGGACAGCAGCTGGTTCATCGCAACGATCCCCCTTCCCATGCCTGCAGGAGGCCTGTGTCGGTTTAGGGTGCGCTGATCCTTTCTTGGTGGCCAGGTTCACCTGCAGTGGCATCGCGGTGGTGTGACGTGACTTATAGACGTCAAATCACGAGAGACAATCTCTCGATACTACCGGGTAGCTCACCCGGTGCCATTGATTATGTCACTTCCGGTAGACCGTAGTTCGTCATCGGCTGTGCACCGGAACAAGCCACACCACCTGGGCCTCTTAGGTTAGTCTGTAGTATCTCGCTGGAAATAGGAACAGGCGGCTCAACCCACGCAAGGTAGGGACATCAATCGTTCCCTCCCTCTCCGTCCTCGCTCTCCGCCGGCATATTACAGACGCACCGGTGTCCTCTTGAGTCGCGGAGCTTCTAGGCCGTTCTGGAACCTCCGCAGCCTCGGGGATGGATGCGTCCTATCGGGATGTCTTCTCTCCTGTACGGCAGGTAGTCTGTGGCTCTTCTCCAGAGGTTCCACCTGGAGAGATCGTCTCCTCATCTAGGGGGGACACCATCCGCAAGTAGGATGCCAGGGTAGCCAGTCCCCGGCCTACATGCGTATGGAACTACCTTGCTCCGCGGTCACACCTGGGGGCCGACTCACACCCCAACACCCCTGGGGCATTCACACCTCACCACATCTGCGTCGACAGTTTCTGATCCCACGCCTGGACCGTCTTGTCCCCGATCCTCGGGATTTACCGTCCTTTTTATTCCGCACACTTTTCCCACACCTTGTTTTGCTGCGTAGAAAGGGCAGAAGGTGGCACCCGGACTACTTGGGCCTCATGGCAACATTGAATAAGGGCACACGGCCCTGCAGCTTCCGTGGCAGGAAGATAAGAGAGACCGTACCAGTCGGGGTCACGGCTCTTGAAAGGATGCCACATACATCAGAGGGCACTGGGCTGGCAGGCCGCGGCCATAAAGAAGTGCCACCGTGCTGGCACCCCGCACGTCGATGCCACAGGGCCACACCATGCAGGTTACAATGCGCGGCATAGTCACGCACTGGACTTGTCCTCCGACCCTCACCATCAAGTAGCTTGGGAGTGAGTAGTTGAGAGTGCTTCTCTAGTTCCGAGCGCTGCGATATGAGGCAGCAATATTGAGGCAATATGTCACAGTATTTCAACAGCTCTTTTTTCTTGGCAGCTCACAGATGAATGATCACTTTGGAGGCAGTACAGAACTCCCCCAGCAATTAGACTCGCTCTGAATGAACTAAACAGATAGTTAGCTCTCCCCTGGGTGGATCAAGGCGAGTATTTCTTGTAAATGGACATACTCAGCGTAGGCAATCAGAATAGCGGCGGCACCTTCGTTTGGGACCGAAAGCTGGCTAACTGTTTTTACAGATCTTTTGGCAAAGTTGCACTTCATCCCAGGCGGCCCCATTTTTCTGGTTGGAGTCGCCATTTTTGGAGCTCATGCACACCCCACCCACGTTGGTGTACGGCCATTTTGAGACCCGTTTGTGTATGTAAATTTTTCATGAGCTGCAGATAGTCTAACCAGCACTATCCCTCAGCTAGCAAACTCCACTTTGTAACTGTACTTGCCACTACATCAGCTTAGATACTTATGACCCCTGTGCTCCAATGACTAGATATGCACCCCCAAGGTTCTGACCTCTCTCGACTCTCTTATGGATATCTTTAGGGGCTTCCTCAAACCCCAGGGGTGACTAGAACGCAGAGCTAATCCTCTGTTTTAGCACAGTTTGTCGCATACAGTCAGCATAGCGTCTCTGCGAGGTAACTCTCCCCCTGAACTACCTACCCCTAATTCCCTCCTGACTGAGTCCTAAGTAATCGAGAGCTCGACCTGTTATGGCATCTGCTCTGTAAAACACTAAAGCTGTTCTCTGCATCTCCGCAGCGCCTCCAATTGTGAAGCAACTTTCCCCCACTCTCACCCGCCCCCACCCCTCTGGGAGATTGCCAGCTTCTGCTACATGTGTGTGGTGCACTACTACTGTTTGAGCGGAAATACTGAGCTGTCCTGCTGTAGGTTAGAGATTGATCAGGCTTGGTTTCTTGTACTGTAGTCTTTCTCGGTGTTCAGCTTGCCTCCAGTCCATAGGGGGTCCGCCAGGTACGGAAGTCAGAGCCCCCACTACGCACTCTTCTCCCTCCTGCCCAATGACTGACTCTCAGACGGAGTGTATAGTAGAACACGGATCTTATTTTGCATCATATATGGCGGAATTCCACTGACTGTAGTTCTCCCTACTTGGTGGCATAGTCTGTTGGGAAGTACCAGAACTTCTAGATGGCAGGCCCTGGTCTTACAAGGCCTTGGTGGCTCGACCCTGATTGTTCCCTCATCCAAGGACTGTGATTTACTTGTTGTGAAAATATGTTAGCATTGAACTAGTAATGAGGAAAACTTATGACAGTCACTTTGGGGAAATTCTTAGATGACTTTCATTCATTGTGTAATTAAAACATCTCTATAAACTTAACTGGATGGTATATCTGAAATCCCTCGTGACTGATGTATTTAGTTTGTCATTTTATTGGCTTGTCTTTGACTGACTTATTTTGAGGCCGATAGCACTTGTGTTTTCTGAAAGTGAATAGTAAATCAGTATGGGACACATGCTTTTTGGAGATCATTCCTTTGGCTTTCCTCTGATTTATTGTTAAAATCCTGCTGAAGACGTCCTTGGCTCTGTCCGTTTCTTTAATCTCCTGTGGAAAAAAAAACACAACCACACACACAACACACACAACACACACCCTCACCACCACACACCAACTACACATAAACCACACAACACACACACATCACACACTCACCACACATCACACAACACACACAACACAACCAACACACACACAACCCACCACACACACACACACACACACACACACACCTTTTTAACAGTTTACTCTCTTCGATTTGTTTCTATTAACAGTAGATATTTTTCAAACTACATACATATCTTTTAGTCGTCTGCTTAGCCAATGTAGCTGCATCTACTAGATGCTTCTCACTCTTATCAATGTTTAAAAGCTAAATGGATAACCAGTTAATAACTGCTAGGAGTTTTGCTTTGGAATTAGAGGAACTCACGGTGGTTTATTCACTAACGTGCCTCAGGCTGCTAAAACTCGCGAACTAGTCAAAAACGCACGCATAATATCTAAAGAAAATGTTTCGTTTTGTTTTCGATGGGATTCCTTCTCTTTCATAAATATGAGGCTTTCCCCACTTTTGGCTCACCTGTTTTGCAGCCCCGAACTTTAGTAAATAGATCCCAGATGTTGTCTCTTGTTTGGTAAATCAATGCTCTGAACATCCCTTGATATTATACCTAACTCGCCATTTATTTAGAATAATGAATTATTCTTTCCATTAGAGATATCTCCCCCACCTTGCATTAGACTACTAATCATAAAACATATGTAAATTATTGCGCTGGACCCATCCCATTGATATTTTTTCTTTACCGATTTTTAGATTCCTTAATTCTTCTTCTTTAGTTGTATTCACCACCTGCAAGTAGAACTACATATTTGATCACGATAGTACTGCGATCTTATAAACAGTTTATGCCATCCCTAACAGCACTATAATAACCCAAGTTACGCACACAACACCCTTCACCTCCTACGTGTGGACAATAAGAGTCTAACGAGCACATTAATTTTGTGTCTGTTTGCAATCACGTATAAGGTATTGTGGCAATTGTGTGGGCTGCTTGAAGTTGTGGTGAGTGTTACCACCGGACGGATATCTTTGCTATATACTTACTGTCATATATATCAAATAACAACTGACTATTGATGATTTATTTAGTTATATACTGTATGTTTAACTTACCACTCTTTCTCAAGTTCCCTAAGAAAACCTGCAAGGAAATGGTTTTATGTACTATATAATGATAGTATATAATTAAATGGTATAATCTTCATAATAAAAAATTATATGTATTAGGTACATGCTGAAAAAGAAGGAACAACTTCAATACACGGTAACATGCCCACTAATATGTTCTGTAGGTCTATAACTTCCATATACATATAGTTTTTAAGTCACTCACCTGTAAGGTAAACCTACAGACAGGTCCCAGCGACAGGGGCTCAGAGAGGGATGTATATTCTCAACATCCATAAGTAGGTCTAATAAGTTTCTCTGAATATCTTTGTCTGCACAGTGGGTGAGGGGTCTCTGATCTCTCTCTCTTTTTTTGCTCTGTTTTATACGTCCAACCTGGTGTGCCCTTATTTTCACGATGGGGCCAAACAGCCGCCAATCACAGCAGCCAGAATGAGAGATCTGAGGATATACCACGGCTTTTACTGCCCGAATGTCAGGTTGCAAATTTCTAATGTGTGACATGGGGTTATGAGACCTACATACCAGCAGCTTTTATTAAAAATATTTTTCAGTGTCACGTTAGTCATGGTTTTATATTCATTTTTTTAAACTGGAAATCGGGATTGGCAAGTATAACCCATAAATGTGTACCTCAGGGGTGTTGAAAGAAAACCAGGGCCATGTTCAGCTAATATCATGATACAAACATTTTTTCTTTCTGCTTGTAACCTTAGCAGTAACTATACATACAACTGTTTCCCCAGATAATACCACATAACCTGTTTTAACCAGTGCTTTGTTTCTAGAAAAAAAGGTGAGGGAACTCTGACGTGAGGATGGGACCGGGGACGAAATTATTCTTAGACTGCGCAATAATATGCACATTTATTCACATTTCAAAATCATTTTTAATTTAGAGTAACTGTGCTGCACTCTCCCTGTACAGTCTCTTACAGGCGATCACAGGTTTTTTATGTATGAGGTTCCGGTATTTCCTGTGCATTTAATGTCCCGGTTGTACGCGGGAATTTAAACAAAGCAGGGGAATACCGAACCCAATACCCGGGCCTGTAACTTCGGACATGAAATTGAATGCAGTTCACTCCAGAGATCCCGTGCTACTGCACCGCACACTTATTCGAGAAAATACCCAGTATTACCTGGCAGATACCTGGAATGCGCCGCTCCTCACCTCTGACAAGCCCCGTTGTGTTTGCCTTCCCAGCCTGGGTTTCATGCCTGGCTGACGGCGGCTGATCTGTTAATGATAATCGATTACGGATTTAATAGGCTGCATGCTTCGCGTGTTCTACCAGATGGCATAAATTCATGTTTAATGCAGTATATATATATATACTGTGCATTAGTTGCAGCCAGCGGGAATAAAATGCTTCAATCCCTGCCTGGAAAATACCTCAATGCACTCGGGCAGAAAACAGTCACAAACCTCAATACACCCGGGTATACCCCGAATTCGTGGACTTAGCCGAGCTCTAATAAAGTGTTGTCGCCAGTGTAAATCGTTGTTAAAATGTAAACAAATCAGCTTGTTACTTATGGCTACCGCTAAAGCAATGAAGGGGTTACCCTGAGTACATGGTTTCTTGAAGGTAAAGGGGGTGGTGAAGGGGGATAGTTTCCCCAGAGGGTGGTTAGTCCAGCCTGGAAGGTTGCGGGAGGAGTTAACCCCTTCACTACCATAGCGATGGTAGGCACTATGGTAATGAAGGGTTAACCACTCAGGCTACCCACCCGAGAGGCCTATCTACCCCACGGGGGCATCTACCCCCCTTCACCCAATCCCTCTACCCTCAAAACATTAAAATATCACCCTACTCACCCACCTCCTCTACCCCCCAACCCTCCCTCCCCCCAACACATCAGTACAGTAATGAAAAATCCAGATTTGGAAATAGCTCATTTGCACATTAAAAATTAAAACTCAGCCGCATAAAGGAATTAAATTTCTACTTACTGTACCCTTGCCAGGATGAAGGCCGTCCTCATCACATCCTCCGCATCCTTTTCTCCATGGGCAGCAACTAACATACCCAAACACAACTAATGGCCACTAACACCTTAATCACTTACAGGTTAGTAACCACTATAGTAATTAAGGGTTAACCACCCTTTCCCTGCTACCCCCCACCGGGGCCTAACCACCCTTCCCGGGCACTATCCCCCACCCCCTCCACCCACTGATTGGCACAGTGGTACACCATACCCATATAATATGTCCAGGGCCGCCGACAGGGGGGACAAAAGTGACTAGTGTCCAGGGCCTGGTGACTGTGGGGGTCTGGTGGCTGCGCTGCAATTTGTCCCCGACCTATTGGCCAGGCCGGGCTCCAGCTGTGGCCGAGCCCCAGCTCTCCATCAAATGCAGACTCTGTCACTCTGCATCCCAAGCCAAGCTGCCACACTGTGGTGGCCGCGATGTACCCCCTTGACGTCAGCGCGCCGGAAGCAAGCTGGGCCTCAGCTTCGGTGCATGCTGAGTTTTGGAACACGGCATGAGACACATAGTGAGGAGCCTGCAGCTGAGCGAGAGCCGGGGCCTGGCCGTAACCGGCACTGGGCCTGCCCAAAATCGTCTCCAACTGCAGTGCTGGCCGCCAGACCTCGCAGCCACTGGCCCGGCCTGACCATTCCCAAGGGTAATATTATATATGTTGGGGTGTTGGGAGTCTTTTTATATTTTTTTTGTGGAGTAGGTGGGTCTTTTATATGTGTATTGGGGTGTGGGAGGGGTCTTTCTATATTGTATTGGGAGGGTGGGGTTCTTTTTATATGTATTTGGGGGGTCTTTTTATATTTATTGGGGGTGGGGATCTTTAATATTATTGGGGGTGGGTGGGGGTTTCTTTATATAAATTTGGGGTGGTGTGGGGATCTTTTAAAACGCCTTGTTTTTTTTTATATGTATGGGGGGTAGGGGGTGGGAGGTGGTTGTCTTTTTTATACATGTTGGGGGAATAGGGGGTCTTTTATATGTATTGGGGGGTGTGGGTCTTTTTATTTACGGGGTGTTTTTTTAACATGTATTGGGGTCTTTTTTATGTATAGTGGGTCTTTTTGTATGTGTTTGGATGTCTTTTTATATGTTTGGGAGTCTTTTTATATGTATTGGGGGAGTGTGGGTCTTTTTAATATGTATTGGGGATGGAGGTCTTTTATATGTATTGTGGGGTGGGGGTCTTTTAATATGTATTGGGGGTCTTTTTTATGTATAGTGGGGCGTGTGGGTCTTTCTTTATATGTATTAGGAGAGTGATTGTCTTTTTATATGTATTGGGGGTGTGGGTCTTTTTATTTTACGGGGTGTTTTTTTTACATGTATTGGGGGTCTTTTTATGTGTATTAGTGGGTCTTTTTGTATGTGTTGGGGGTCTTTTTAATATGTTTTGGGGAGTCTTTTTAATATGTATTGGGGGAGTGGAGGTCTTTTAATATGTATTGTGGGGTGGGGATCTTTTTTTATGTATAGTGGGGCGTGTGGGTCTTTCTTTATATGTATTAGGGAGAGTGATTTGTCTTTTTCATATGTATTGTGGGGGAATGGTGGTCTTTTTAATATGTATTAGAGGAGTGGGGGTCTTTTTAATATATATGGGGGGTGGATGGGGGTCTTTTTAATATGTATTGGGGGTGTGGGGGCCTTTTTCAATATGTATTGTGTGGAATGTGGTCTTTTTTTAATATGTAATATAGGGGTGGGGGTCTTTT
>WSYH01001973.1:65379-100148 GCA_036426205.1 Ascaphus truei | reverse complement strand
GATAAAGTCCCTAAGCGGACGAAACGCATCAGAGGATTTTCCTTATGTCCTTTTAACCTGGCTTATATGCCGTAATAAAGTTTTTTGTTTTGCACCTTGCCTCCAGCCTGATCCTGTCTTGCAGTGCTCCTTGTCCCACTATTCTACTTCAGTTTCAGAAATAACAATGCGAGACAGTGTCCAACCTCCACCCCCACCCCAAGAGCAGGGACAAACAAGACAAACGGAATGTAGAAACGCAACTGTATTATAATTAAGAAATGTAAATACATTACACTTGTGATAAAATACCGGTAGCGGTCTATGTCCGTGTTCATCAGAATATCAGAAATAGGAATTTGCATGTTCTTTTTTGTTAACAAGAATACCGGCATTTCTTATTGAAAAGTAACCGTATTGATTCTGTATTATTTAAAGGTAATTATATTAAATTAATTTGTTTTTATTATGAGAGTTATAAAAATGAGAAATCAAGTTATCAAATTTAGATACGATGCAATACTTTTATGTCCCTCTTGTAAGATGACTTCAGATATGAAGTGTTAAATATTATTCATCTCACATACAGATCACATTAAATTTATGCATACACAAACAATCTTTAAAATTACATTTCTACATGCACAACATTGTCCCCTCTTGCACACATGATACCACATTTTTAAAACACTTGATAACAAAGGTGTTTCAGCTTAACATACCATAGCCACATGTGCTTGTACACACAGCAGAGCTTTCACATAGAAGATGTTGACAGCCATAACTATCCTATGATGAAAAAATTATTACACATCTAATTCTAATAAACATGAAGGACAGAATATATTCTTATTATTAAAAGATACATTGTTGCTTAATTGAGAAATAGGTGGCGATCACATTCTGACATTTCTCGACCCCAAAGGCTGTCTGCTCCTGTCCCCCTGCAGCATGGACAGGAGGGTCCTCCTTGAGACCCTCATGTATGTTGCCTGGAAGATTGTGACACAGTGCAATTTTGTGCAGAATGCCGCAACAAATCACTATGCCAGACACCCTTTTCAGGCTTGTACTGTAGGGCCCCACCAGATCTATCAAGACTTCTGAAATGACTTTTCAACAGTCCAAATGTCCGCTCTATAACCGATAGTGGTTATGTGTGTAGCATTATATCGCTCCTCTGCAGGGGTTTGAGGGTTAGCCAGTGGAGTTAAGAGCCACGGTTGGATCCCGTCTCACCTATAATACAGCATTAATCATAAATTAATATTTCACGTTGTACAATGTACTAATGTAAACAAATATATATTCTTATTTGATACAAAACATTATATAGATTAAAATGTAAAACGTTATATAAGATGTGAGGTGTTTATTCATGTATGAGAGACTCAAAAAAACATCCAGGTTTATGTCTTTGATACATTAGCACATAATTGTATTCAATACAATTACACATCCCTGGTGTAGTCAATCATAATTGGAATTACAGTATATAATGTTAGGAATGTTGTCTCTAAAAATGTTTCAACATATGTTTGACATAACTGCTGCATTGTCTGTAAAATATGTGTTTGTGAGTGTGTCTGTCTCTATACATGTGAAACAATCAATTCACATTGACATTTCTATCATAAACAAGTTTTTCATATTATAACATGTAGTTTCAAGTATTTATTAATATATATGTGAGTATATAAAACACTATATATGTAATAATTATGAAATTTCATTCAAAAAATACATACACATAAAACATATGTGAATTTACCACGTGAATTTACCACATGTATATTATATGTACTCACGCCAACCATTTCCAAAATGACCCCTTTCAAATGCATGGAAGACTGATGAGTTTCTCAGAATAGAGGAATCGTGAGTAGAACCAGAGAATCTGGCTACCCCATTAAGAATCTTCATATCGCCTTCAAATACCACCTGCACATTGATGGAATGAAAGTGTTTACGGTTACGGTACGCATGCTCATTCAGACTATGCGGGATCAAGGCAACATGTGTGCAATCAATTGCACCCATCATGCATGGTAGCACGGCTATGTTATAAAGTCATTTCTGAGGTCCAGCCACTCTGTCTGCTCTCTAGGAAAATGAATATTATTCCTAGCGCGTCTAGTCAGTGCACATAGAAACTCGCTATAGGCCCACGAGAATGACGACTGCGAGGCCCCGCCTACTATCCCCACAGTTGTCTGAAAAGACACAGAAGCAAGAAAATGTAATGAGCACAGCATTTTAACAAGGCCAGGGACTGCACGACCTCTGCCTGATATGAAATCTAAATCTTCTCTTAACTCTGCATAAAGAGCTAAATTAGCTGCTGAACTCAAGCGATATCTGCTAATAATTTCATCTTCACTAAGCCCCTCAAAAAGTGTGCGTTCATGGTATAAGCCTCTCCCTCGCCCTCTCCTATCCTGTCCCTCTCCTCTCCCTCTTTTTCTCCTATCCTGTCCCTCTCCCCTCTCTCTCCTCCAATGCCAGTCTTTTCCTTCTCATCATACTGTGTCTCAGCTTTATCTCCATCTCCATCTCTGCATCCGCCCTCTCACCCCCCCCGAAATAAGTGTTCAATTGCCTTCCTTTAAGTAGTTATGTCATTATGGCACGTGACTTCAATAAATGAAATGTGTTAATCAAAAATATTTAAAGTTATAGCCTACATGTGTGTTTATAAACAATGAAAATATGTTCATTATAAATTCCAAATCATTATAAGCTGATATTTTTTTAAGATGGGACGTAACTATTCATATACGTTGGTTAGCCAAAGAAAAACAGATGTTTATAATGACAGTAATTATCACGTACGCAACAGTCAGCAATAGGAGTAGCAATTTGAGGGTAAGGATAATTTGTATTAAATCATTGAAGCATGTTGACGTGTAAAGCTGCAGTTAAAACTGGCGTTTTATTTAAAATAAAAAGTAATTTTCAAATTCAATACATCAATAAATTATGCACAATGATAAGTGATTAAATAAGCTGTAGATCGATCCATTCTCCTGTAACTGATCACTTGTTCAGAGTTATTACATTCAGTTATTGCAGAGCATTGTGTGCAATTTATTTATTTATAAAATATTTTACCAGGAAGTAATACATTGAGAGTTACCTCTCGTTTTCAAGTATGTCCTGGACACAGAGTAAAACAAATAATAGATGGTTACAAGTACAGTTACATAAATGAACAGGGTATACATTATATACAAGACATTGCGTGCACAGTTAAAGAAAATATATATTATGAGCGTATGAAACAGTTACAGACCAGGTTAAAATGTGAGACAGCCTTAGATTTGAAAGAACTTAAACTGGTGGTGGATGTGAGAGTCTCTGGTAGGTTGTTTCAGTTTTGGGGTGCGCGGAAGGAGAAGGAGGAACGTCCGGATACTTTGTTGAGCCTTGGGACCATGAATAGTCTTTTGGAGTCTGATCTCAGGTGATAAGTGCTGCAAGTGGTAAGGGTGAGAAGCTTGTTCAGGTAGCTGGGTAGCTTGCCCATGAAGAATTTAAAGGCAAGACAGGAAAGGTGAACTTTGCGCCTAGACTCTAGTGTTGACCAATGTAGTCCAAGATACAATTGGTGCACTGCTAGAGAGAGGGTGGGGCTCAAGAGCCAGAGCCTATCAGAAGGGGAATGGGGCTGTCACTTTAAAAATGCTTCCCACATTATAAACATTCAAAATATATTTGAAACCTTTTTTTTTAATGCTACAAATATTTTTGTATAGTAAAGAAGTGATTTAAAAAAAAAACCATGTAGTATATTGCTTCAACTGCTGTTTTAAATTCACACACACAAAAAGAACATTAAAAAAAAAAATATATATGAAGTATTCTTGGAGATCCAACCAAAATATGGCTATTCCCCATAGTAGTAAAAACATTGTAGTTTTATGACAGAATCTAACATGTTTTGAATACGTTAGACATGTTGGTTAAATATTTAAATGAATGT
Organism: Ascaphus truei; assembly: GCA_036426205.1. Lineage (NCBI taxonomy): Eukaryota > Metazoa > Chordata > Amphibia > Anura > Ascaphidae > Ascaphus > Ascaphus truei. The sequence continues at coordinate 96,187 of WSYH01001973.1, read as the reverse complement.
CACCAGTGAGAACATATGTAAACACTGTCACAATAAGTAAAGTTATATGTTAAAGCTGCTGTGATGGTTTGACAAAATTAATTAGATGTTATATCATTACATATGTGCATGAATAATATCTGCACACTGACAAATTATTAAAAAACTTGCAGATGTATAAATTCTCATGTACTCGTTCGATTGTTGAGGAGTTATTAAAATATTTTACTGCAAAGCATTGTGTGAAATTTTGTCCATGTAGACAATATAACTTGGCAGTTACTAGATACAATCGGTACCCTGCTAGAGAGAGGTCGGGGATAAAAAGGCCAAACCAAACAGAAGAGGAAGGGGATGTAACTTGAATAATGAATTATACATTATAAACATTGAAATAGTCCATACAAAACGTATGGCATGCTTATTTGTGTTATTAAAAACACTTTAGTTATTATTCTTTACAAACATGTTTGAGATTGTATGAACTGTACCTTTAAGAGGACTATCCCGCGACCATACTGATGAACTGAAACAGTCATGTACCCCGTATATAATCATAACATCAACAAGTCATATCTTAAAACATACATAACGTATACGGTGACACTATAAGATTAATGGTTATATTTATTACAATTCGTACTCATAATACAAAGTAATATGTCTCAGCTCCATAGACTCCATGTTTAAAACATATGTTTACAAAAAAAATTTTTTTTCTAAGTCCCGTCTCACCACTTATCGACAGCTTCTCACCACCTTCTTGCCAACTTTTCCTGGCGGGATGATTTTGAGTGAAAATATCAATTCTAAAGCGGCGATTACCATCGATAAGCTAATCGGGGCTACTAGAATAGCACGAGTTTGAAAAGCTGGTGACAAGTGGCTTATCGACGTACGTTTAGCTATTTTTCTTGTTTTCGGCAAACAAAAATGGCGCCATTTTTTTTATCGACGAGTTATCGGAGCTTACTGAATCGCTTTACCCTTTTTTGGCGATAAGGTGGCGATAAGTGGCTTATCGCTGCTTACTGCATGAGGCCCTTAGATTAAGATCTTATAATATTTTAGGTTTTAAATATGGGAAAATCCTAAGGGGTTAATACACTTTTTCTCACCACTGTAGCTGCCAACCCCCTTTTATGAGTCAATATGGCAACAAGTGCTATCCAATTGAAATATATCCCAATTACATCAAAACTACCTATTGGCCACCAGAATGAATTTAATACTTTGGAAATTGGGTCCGTTAGGTTTATAAAAATAAATACAATGAAAGCTTGCTGCTTAACTTCTAAACTGTATATAAAACTCTTTTCTCAAACCCCAATCAAGTAAAGTGAGGAGTTCTTGCTAGATAGCTACGTTAATAATGAATTAACTATGTTGCACTTGAATTATAGTATTCAAGTTTGCATTATTAACTACATAATAACGGTTTGTTACAATATTCAGGAGGGACCAAAGCCCTTTATATACTCCACTCAACTGATTGCTGATTCCATCTAGTCACACCAGAGGTTATAGATTTACAAGTGTAGGGATCCAAAGCAAAACACACATCTTACTCCAGACAAAGATTTGAGATGTTTTATTTGCGGATCTGACCCTCCCATTTTTTGTGTGTTGGAAAAAGCATTTGATTATTGAATGAGATCTCTGAATTTATCGTCATTACTTTCAGGGCAACGCCTTTTTTTTTTTTTTTTAAACAGAGCTTTATTCTCAGCTCCTCATCTTTGGATCTTCATTGCTTTACAGGCACAGAATGATAGCACAGCGCACACTAGGTTAAAATAAGTGAATTCCAAACAGTGACAATATAACAGTGTAATAACAAATGCAGACCAAATACATCACTCATCTTTTGCAGCAGTTTCCTCCATGTCATCTTGGAGTTAATTCACGTATTCTGGTATGTATCAAAACCTCATGCCGAGAAAGACACATGGTATAATAACGTTTTACTATAGGTCACATACAACACAGGGGGGGAAGGAAATACTCGCACTTCCCCCACTCTTTGAAAACAGTGAGTGACATGAGGCATACTCCAACCTTGCTCCTAGCTGACAGAACCCCTGAGGAAGCCGAGGATTTTGTCGAAACATGTACAGGTAGGGTCTTTTGGTTCCTTGAGGCCACCGTACCTGGAGCTAAGTCAGCTGATGTCCTACCGTCCCACAGTTTGGAGTACAGAAAGACGGACCTGGAAGCTTTGTGCACAGAGTACCGGAGCTCTGTTAAACGCTATTATAACATCTGCGTTTCTATATGTGTCTTTCTCTGCATAAGGTTTTGCTACATACCAGAATACGTGATTCAACTCTATGATGACATTGAGAAAACTGCTGCAGAAGAGCACTGATGTATTTGGTCTGCATTTGTAATTGCACAGTTATATTGTCACTATTTGGAATTCACTTATTTTAAGCTAGTGTGCGCTGTGTATACCAATATGTTGCATCTTGTTCCATTGCGGTTGGAAAACAGCAGGTATCTGGCAGCACCGGGTATATGAAAACTTCTTTATAATTGTATTTCACGATTTATGGGACAGATTCAGTGGTGGGATTCAGCCGGTTCGTGCAAACCTGTACATAGATTTCCCAAGTTTGCCGAACCGGTGCGAGAAGGGAGAGAGCAGGGATTCTGCTAGGGGGCTGGGCAGCTTGATCCATCCTGATTGGCTGATGCTGTGTAATGCAGCCAATCAGGAGAAGGTGGCAAAAGTCTGGGGGTGGGGCCAAAGATCAGAGGAAAAGCATGCAGCAGAGAGTGACGAGCCTGTGTCCTGCCTGCCTGTGTGTGTACTGCCTGTCTGTGTGTCCTGCCTATCTCTATCCTGTGTATTTCCTGCCTGTCTGTGTCCTGACTGCCTGTGTGTCTCCTGCCTGTCTGTGTGCTGCCTGTGTCCTGTGTGTCCTGCCTCTTCCTCTGTCATGTCTGTGTCCTGCCTCTGCCTCTGTCATGTCTGTATCCTGTGTGTGTTTGTTCTGGTGTGTGTGTCTGGCTGTTCAGTGGGGGTGAGAATGACAGGGAGGGGATGAGAGAGGATGAAGGGATGGGGGTGACCAGGGCCGCCAACAGAAATCATGGGGCCCAGGCAAATGAAAGGAGCAGGAACCCCCCCCCCCCCCCCACCACCACCACCACCACCAATAGTGCACCTACTGCAGAATTTTTTTTTTAGCGCGCAACTTTTCCTTAACTGTTTTTTTGTTAATAAAGAACCATTAAAATGCAATCTGTTTATTTTAATATTTCCAACAAAAGACAAAGATACCCAATGCTACATCCAATGTGACAAAAGGCCTGGTGGGGTTTCAGTATGGGCCTGGGGTGTTCCCCACCTGTCTTCTGGGTTAGGGGGGATTCCGATATCTCCTGTGGGAAGCATGAGAGTCAGATCTGGAAGAAAGCAGTATAGTTTATTTTGGTGTAGGTATAGGGCAGTTAAGATAAGACAGAGAGAGTGTGGGTGAAAGACAGCAGAGAGAGAGAGTGGGTTGCAGAGAGAGTGGATGTGGGGTGGGTGGCTGGGTGAGTGACTGACCCTTCGGTGGATGGGTGACACAGTGATTGACTGATGGATGGGTGACTATGACTGACTATGGGTTGGTGTCTGTATTCACTCTCACACACACTCTCACACACACACACACTCTCACCCAGACACTCTCTCACCCAGACACTCTCTCACCCAGACACTCTCTCACCCAGACACTCTCTCACCCAGACACTCTCTCACCCAGACACTCTCTCACCCAGACACTCTCTCTCTCAGACACTCTCTCTCTCAGACACTCTCTCTCAGACTCTCTCACAGACACTCTCTCTCAGACACTCTCTCTCAGACACGCTCTCTCTCAGACACTCTCTCTCTCAGACACTCTCTCTCTCAGACACTCTCTCTCTCAGACACTCTCTCTTAGACACTCTCTCTCTCAGACACTCTCTCTCAGAAATCGGAGCGGGGTGATCGGAACAGGGGGTCAGAATCGGAAGGGCTGGGGAATCGGAACAGGGGGGGGGGAAATCGGAGAAGGGGGGGAATCAGAGCAGGGACGAATCAGAGCAGGAGGGGGGAAATCGGAGCAGAGGGGGGGGGGAAATCGAAGCAGGTGGCATGGAGGCAAGCGAGGCATGGAGCAGTAGTTACCTTACTTGCTCCATGCAGGAAGAGGCGGGCCTCACTTTGCAAGCTCGTATAGAGCTTGCTGTGGGCCAAAAAAAATCCTGGCAACATTACAGCATGCGCCAGTCAATTAGGTGATGGTTTTTTTCCCCCTTTGCAGAGAAGCTGCCTGGTGGATCGCCAGTGCGCTAATCCTGTCACCCCGTGGTGACCGGGCGACGGGATTTATCAAGGGGCACAGCTGCGCAGGGGGCCCAGGCAGCTGGGCCCCCCTGACTCACGGGGCCTGGGATGCCAGTACCTTCTTTCCCCCTCTGTTAGGGGCCCTGAGGGTGACAGAGGATGGAGGGAGGAGGGTGACAGAGAATGGAGGGAGGGGAGTGAGAGAGGATGAGGAGGTGAGAGAGGAGGATGGGAGGGGTGAGAGAGGAGGAAAGGAGGGGGTGAGAGAGAAGGAGGGGAAGGGGTGAAAGAGAAGAAGGGGAGGGGGTGAGAGAGGATGAGGGGACTGGGTGAGAGGAGGAGGGAAGGGGGTGAAAGAGGAGGAGGGTGAGAGGTTAAGGGGAGAGAGAGGATGAGGAGAGATGCAACAATCTTGGAATTTATGGGAGGGGCATTAAGATCAGTATTGCTCGCCATGTACAGTATGACTGCAGGTAATTTATTTATAAATGATCTGACCATTACATCATTTGTTCTAAATTTCACTCCAAGCATGCACCAATTTGCAGTATTTCCTATTCTATTTCTTTAAAAAAAATCCTCGGAGTGGCACTCCCTTCCAACACTCCTCCCCAGATTTTTTACGAAACAGAATATAAATTGGTGTAAATTGGTGAATACTTGGAGTGAAATTTAGAAAAAATAACGTATCAGTCAGGTCATTTATAAATAACATGGCTTGGACCGAGTTAGGTTCCGTTACCCTGGGTTTGGGTTCCTGTGTTCCATTCAGGTTCTCTGTGTTTGAGTGGTAAGTTGAGAGAGAACCGGTTGCTAAAATGTATGAATCTCACCACTGGACAGATTGGCCAAGATTATTTCAATTATCACCAGCACGTGATTCACAAATTGGTACATGGGTTTGCACTTTATTTTCTATTTCACAGAATGATAAGCAAAGCTTCAGACTTCTGGACAAAAATATGTTAACACAATAATGTAAGCTTAGAAATAGGTGTACTGTATGTGGCACATATGTGAAAACATCATATAGTGAGGGGCAAATGTATTTGAATTCTTAAATAAGATTAATTTACCTACAGTATAAAGGGAAACTTTTAATTACTTATATTCTGTGTAAAGCTAATGTGTTTATTTTTTGCTGGGCTATCTGATACTTATTGTTATACACTGTTATCTGTCCGTCTAATGATGATATAATTGCTTTACAACAAACAAAAGTGATTGACAATTCCAAGAACCAAAAATAACGTTATCATTAAAGAGAGTTTAGATAAATATTTTAAACAAAACCACCTAACTAGAGAGGTAACATCCTACAGCAGTGTTTCTCAATCAAGATGCCATGGCACCCTCGGTGACACAACCCTCTGCCAAGGGTGCTGCTTCTCCCTGAGGAAAACACTCTGCCGGCTGCACAGCTGGTGCGTTACACACTGTGTGATCAACCTGAGAGATCTCCTCTCTCAACCTGGCATAGATGAATTGCTGCCTCCCTGCCATGAATGCAAAGTGTTTGATAGAGAAAAGTGATGAGTTTACTACTGTATGTTGGAATGGTTGTCTGTTTGCGAAAAAGGGTGAGTGTGCTCTGTGATAAGGAAGGGGGTTGGATTTGAGAGTAATGCTGAGTATCAAGTGTGACAAGAAGAGGTGAATGTGGAGTGTGTTAAGAATAAGGGTGAGTATGAAGTGTGAGTGTATAAGAGGGGGTAGTGGGCTTGTGGGTGTGAGATGGGTGAGTATGGTCAAGTGAGAGAGAAGGGTTATTTGCGGTCTAATGAGCAGGGTGTACCGAGATTTTAAAAATCCTCCGGGGGTATCTATGCTTAAAAAAGGTTGAGAAGCACTGTGTCACAAATTTGAAATCCTTGTACTAGATGATTACTTAGCATAAAATAATCAAATAACAAATTTTTACATTCAAAGTTTACTTCATACATGAAATATACTGTAATTTGAGGTTTTTTTTAAACAAAGGCCTTAAAATAATGATTATGTATGTAGCCCTGGTAAGAAATTGGGCTATATGTCTATCCTCCTACTGGTGTAAGTCCTTCTAAGGGCAGGCTGCCAGTAGTTATCATGGGTTTCCCCGCTTCAAGCCCTGCCCTGATTGGTGGAGGTAGGCCCCCTGACTCTGTGTCTAAGGCAAGAGACATAAAGGAGTGGCCTGCCAAAGTCATAAAGGGCAGTGCACTGCCAATTTAGTCAGTCTAAGCAGAGTTCAAGTCCTTGTCAGTCAGACTTGGAGTTCAGAGTTGGAGAGTTATGTATTACATTTGGAGGAGCTCAGGCAGGCCCTGAGTAGAGCTGATAGAGCTGCGGTGGACCAGTGCCCCTCACCCTGCTTAGGGGGTGAGGGAAGAGCTGGCCCCACCCTGAGTGCCTGTGACTTGGGGTGGTGGCAGGAATACAGTGAGATCCAGAGCCCATCCTGAGGGAGTGAAGTCTGGAGGAGGAGGAGAAGACCCTGTACCCGAGTGAATACTGTGCTGCTGTGTGCTATGTACAATAAAGGAACTGTTGCTACTTTTACCAAAGACGGAGACTGAAATATCTCGCCCCATTGAGGGGGTTTCTCTGGAAGGATTTCACCCTATCCTGCTAGGGCTTGCCAGAGATAGAGGCGCTGTATCACCACTAAGAGATGAAGGCAAGAACCCCAGAAACCTGTCCCTGTTGTCCCCCATACCATCACGGGAGACTCAGGCCCTCCTGTTGCCAGCAGGTATGCACCACCCAGACATATGTAGCCAGACCACAGTACACCCTAGGGCTCCGATCTGCGACAGGGGGGGGGGGGTCTATGGGTTACATGTAGATTGTTATTTCACATGATAATCAGAAGTATTACTACAACATTCTGACATGTAAACTTAAGGAATGAATTTACTGTCTTTATATTGTCATCCATAGGATTTGGAAAATGACTGGACCTGGGGTTTGCTTGTGCCTGTCTTTCGGTTAGGTAAATGCATAAGAAATCACATTTCATTGTGTCAAGCACATCTCCAAAAGGTCAAATGAGTGATTATAGAAAGTGTGCAGCCATTATTGTTTGTTAAAAACAGAGAAATGGTGATCAATCAAAGCTGGAGTATTACTTTCATTTGACTTAAAAACAATGCTACATGCCTGTGGTCAGCCAGTCAGTAGGGAAATCACAATGACATTGGGTCACTGGTATATGCACATTTGAATAAGTGAGCTTGAATCCAATGCATAAAATATATGTTTCTCCCATAAAGATATTTATACTGCACTAGCATATATTTCTTTCAAAAGGAATTTCCTCATTTCTTAAATGCAGATGTGTAGCATGTTCAGTTCCCAGGGACCTTTATATAATTAGACTGAGATTAAGATGGAACTTTAAACTCTGATTTCTCAGCTGTAAATGTTAAAGACATATTGAATTGGAATAAATGTACATAAAGATATATTTTGGCATACAGATATTTTACACTTTTCATAAAGTATTCTGTTTAGTGGAGTTGTACAATCCCTTAGTGTACCGAACATATTGTAAAACTGGTCCATTACAGAACCAACTGTTAATAAAAGCAACAAGTTAAGCAAAATATATTATCAGAATGGTTTAGAAATCCTCTAATTAAGGGATTGGGAAAATGGTGGTGAACCATGTGAAATTTGCCATTTTTAAATCTCTAAAAGAACAAGGGCAGTCAGATTTTGCGAGCGATTTGCCAAGTCAATGTGCATTGCAATTCCTTTTTAGCAATATTTCGCTGAAAGTTTAACCGTTTGGCTACATTACTGGGCTTTGAGGCTTTTTGGATTGTTTTGCACATTGAATAATGATATGGGTAAGGGAGAGAATTATATAGGGAAGTAGGGAGAGAGTGACATGGAGAAGTGTGGAGAGATTGACATGGGGAGTGGGGGAGAGTTATATGGGTGGAGAGGGAGAGGGTGACATGGTAGAGGGGGAGAGAGAGTGATATGGTGGATGGGGAGAGAGAGTGATATTATGGAACAGAGAGAGTGATAAGGGGGAGCTGTACCTCTGCTTTCAAGGGGGAGGACAGATCCTCCCGAGGATCACATCATTAGAGTAGGCAGGGCCAGCAGAAAAAAAAAATCAGCATTCTGTATATGTATCCATATGCTTCTGTATATGGTACAGTGCTGGAGGATCTGATCTGCATTTAACAGGCAGGGATTGGATTGTCAGAGGTTAGAGGAGGGGACTTAAGCTAAACATGGAAGTGAAAAGGATGTTTACCTCGTTTCTGCTTGTGACTCGGGAACATTGATCCAAGCCATGGTTCAATTTGACTCAAACAGCAGAAGTTCGAGGAGTTGGATTTTGCCCCCCGATTTCGTCCATTCTTACGTAACACTGAACAATAAGATTTAGCAGAAGGATACTTTCCTGTTGTTGACTGGACCTTCTTTTGAATTTGTGATTACTGATTTTACAACCTTTTAAGGACTGTTTGCTGGCTTCACCTCAGGCATAACTAATGTTGTTCCAGAGCCATGTCAAGTAATGTGCCTGTGAGAGAGTGAAGAGTTAAACTTTATCTGTTCTCTAAGGAAACCCCACCTTAGTGTTAGGTTTCCTGAGCTGTTTCAAGGGAACTCCTGGTTGAGCAGAGTTTAAAAGGCAGAAAGTCACTGCCTATCAGTGGTTCCTGTTCCTGCAACAGAGGAGTATCACAGGAGGATTGCCTGGGACCGACTGGAATCCAGAGCCAGCACCAAGCTCCAAGGACCCATTCTTCTTGTTCCCAAAGGGATTAACCTAGGAACAGCAGGAACCCAAAAACCTTGTTTCACAGACAAGCCTGCAAAGAAACAGGACAGGAGCAGACACGAGGAACTTCCTGGAAAAAGCAGGACTGCAAAGCCTGCAACTGAAGGTTGCCTGGAGAGACCAGGGAGTCCGAGCCAGCACTTCCAGATAGAATTTTTATAATGTTCTCAGATATACTGTATGTTGAGTTGTTTTAGACTGGTAACTAGCCTAGCTAACCTGTCGGTTAGTTAGGCCCTATCCTGTTTAGTGAGTCTCCATAAGATGAAGTAGGCTTTATTTTTTATGTATTTTTCACTTAAAGGGACGGTGCACTAATTATGATATGTTTCCTGTACTTGAGTTATAAATAAACCCCTTTATGGCTTGTTTAACCACAGGTAAAGCGTGTGAATGTTTTACTGAACTCACCCACAGACAGTTCCTTCACAGTGCCCATGGTACTGGATGATGCTGGCAATCCTGTCCAGGCAAACTGTTTCTGTGTCCTGTGTTTTAATAGAAAGTTCACATATATTTTTATTATAAAAGTTGTCCATGTTTGTCCATGGAGGTGCCAAAAGCCAGTTAATATACTTATGAAATTTAGCAAATAAATACGCACATCTACCAACAAAAAAAACACAACAACAAATTAAGTTGTATGTGACAGGGCCTTAATCCTGGTCTAAATAGAGCTCCAAATAGGAAAAAAAACACACAAAAACTGGGGACACAATCACACTAATAAATGGTGCAAAAATGTCAAAAAAATAGATACCCAAAAATAGTGAATATATGTGACATATACATATAAAATGTTTACATGAGGTAAGTAAAAAAGAACTAGGTTGGGGACATACTCCAGATCTACAAAAATCCTATAAACTTCCACTTGGGGAATAAAAAAAGATAAAACAAAAAACACGATAGTGTGATAGAGTAAAAAACTCAATTGTATTCTGAAAGAATAAGTACAAACTCACAAATAAACAGTATAATGGAGCCTTAAGGTATGGTAACCTAAGAAGGATCTCAGGTGTGTGTGATTGGTTTGTACAGATGCACTGTGATTGGCCCGAGGCAATCACGTGATGTGGCTGTCGTCTATGAAAAACATATTCTAAGATCTCTTCAAGAGACAGAAGCTTTGCAGTACGTCGCTGTGCTACCATCGCGATTGGTATGTGCGCTTTCATTGGATTCTTTTGCTTTGTTTTGGCGCGGTGTCGCGCCACGCAGTATCGCCGACAATTTCTAGTATAAACACGGCCAAAGACAGCACAGAGATACTGAACGTATGGTTTAAGAGAAGGAAGTCATGACCCTAGATTGCTGCTTTAAGTTAGAGATGCACAATTCATTGTATGGGAAGCATGTAGCATTTCCCAATCTTTTCCAATTCTCTACTAGAGTCTAAATAAAAAAAAATGTGTGTGTGTGACGATCGCGTACATTTTAATTGAAACTTTTGTCTTTTGTCACTGTTTTGTCACAGAAATTGTATTTGTAATGGTGATGTTTTTAATTAAAAATCAAAACACAATTTTAGTGCCAAAACGCAAAAAAGTTTGACTTAGAACGTGTGTTTTAGCTATTTGCACTTCTATATTTATAGTAACTGAATTTCATGTGTGTGTGTTTCAGTCAGAGTGTGCATGTGTGTGTGTGTGTCAGACAATCAGTGTGTCAGTCAGTCAATGTGTGTATCTCTCTGTGTGGTGTGTGTGTGTCTCTCTCTGGGTGGTGTGTTATTCTCCGTGTCCTGCCCCCCCCCCTCTCTCCTAACTCCCCCCACCCCTGGCAGAGCTGCGGACATGGGGGGAGGGGTCTGTCTGAATTTTTTTTAAATATTATATTTTATTGTTGTATTTGTATTTTTATTGTAGCAAGCAATTTCTTTCAGCATGTTTGAGTTGCAATGTTAGTATATGATCTTGCAGATGTCATTCCCCTCTTCCTTTCCTTCCTATCTTTTCTTAATCCTTCCCCCTCGCCCCCTCCTCTTCCTTTTCCCTTCCTTGTCTCTGATGCTGGAGTGCAGGTATGGTGTTATGTAATTCAATTGTTGGTTGATTGGTTGATTGACTAACAGAGAAATAAGAAATTCAGCGCTCGTGCTTCAGATGTACGGTTTGCTAGAAGCACTAATCCCCTTGCAGCATGTGTGTGGAGCGTCTCCCCAACTGACTCCTAAAGCAAGGTGACCCCCAGAACGGGGGACACCTTGAGATGAAAAGAAGAAAATGCACTAGTGCGCACCAGGGATTAAAATGAAGTCAAAACATTTATTAAAACAAAAAGTGACTGAGGGGATCCAACCCCACTTCAGTACACATATGCACTAGATCCGGATGAATGTAGTTTAAGTTTCTGTCTCCCCCTTTCAGACTCAGGCAGTTGTTCAGCTTAATTTTTAGTTTATTTCTGGGTCCATGTATCCATTATTTTGAACATTCATGTCTTTTTATTCATTTATTTAATTTTTGTAATGTTGTGTTTAGATCTAGTCTAAGTAGATACATCTCAATTTGTGTGGGTATTTTTTGTTACGTTTTGTTACATTCACCCGGATCTAGTGCATATGTGTACTGAGGTGGGGTTGGATCCCCTCAGTCACTTTTTGTTTTAATAAATATTTTGACTTCATTTTAATCCCTGGTGCGCACTGTGTGCACATTCTTCTTTTGGTTGATTGACTAATCATGTTTCAGCTGGGTATATATGTTTCACTTGGTCATTTCTTCACTGCAGCCCCCTGAGAAAGATCCCATTTTGGGGACCTTAATGTCGGTATATTGTGCCTTGTTTTGATTTATAATACAAACATTATAACTTCACTACTTGAGTGCTGTTTCCTGAGTTCGTCTAAACAATGGTATCATATTTTTATTACATTTTCTATGGATGGAATATGCACGACAGAGAGAGACAGAGAGAGACAGAGAGAGAGAGACAGAGAGAAACAGAGAGAGACAGAGAGAGAGACAGAGACCTTTGCTTAGGGTGACCAGATGTCCCGGTTTAGCTGGGACAGTCCCGGTTTTGTAAGGTCTGTCCCGGCTGCCCGACATTCCTTAACATGTCCAGTTTTTTTCTGACTGTCGCGGTTTTGACCATCAGAGCAGGGGGGCAGCATAGAGCAGAGAATGCTGGCAGAGAGTAGAGCAAGAGGAGAGCTCGGAGCCCCAGCAGTGAGACCCGGAAGTAAGTCAGTGTCTGGTGCCAGGGCTCAAGATATCTCCCCCCCCACACCCATGCTCCACCACAGTGCAGGTTGGGTGAAGAATGGGGAGAGAGAAAAAACATACACACACTCAATAGGGAGACAGACAGAATGGGGGGAGAGAGACACAGAGGCACAGAGACACAGCGACACAGAGACAGCAACACAGAGACAGCGACACAGAGACAGCGACACAGAGACAGCGACACAGAGACAGCGACACAGAGACAGCGACACAGAGACAGCGACAGACAGACAGACAGAGACAGAGACAGACAGAGACAGACAGAGACAGACAGACAGAGATACAGAGAGACAGAGAGAGACAGAGAGAGACAGAGAGAGACAGAGAGAGACAGAGAGAGAGCATGCATGGGGAAAGAGACAGAGCATGGGGAGAGAGACAGAAACATAATGGGGAGAGAGAGACACACACATAATGGGGGGGAGAAAGAGACACACAGAGAATGGGGGAGGGGAGAGAGACACACACAGAATGGGGGAGAGAGAGACACAGAATGGGGAGAGAGACAGATAATGGGGATTGAGACACAGAGAATGGATAGAGAGACACAGAGAATGGATAGAGGACACAGAGAATGGATAGAGAGACACAGATAATGGGGGAGAGACACAGAGAATGGGGGGGAGAGACACAGAGAATGGGGGGAGAGACACAGAGAATGGGGGAGAGGGGGAGAGACACAGAGAAGGGGGGGGAGAGACACAGAGAATGGGGGGGAGAGACACAGAGAATGGGGGGGAGAGAGAGACAGAATGGGAGAGAGAGACACACAGAGAATGGGGGAGAGACACACAGAGAATGGGGGAGAGAGACAGAATGGGGAGAGAGACACGGAAAATGGGGAGAGAGACAAAGAGAATGGATAGAGAGAAATAGAGAATGGATAGAGAGAGACACAGAGAATGGATAGAGAGAGACACAGAGAATGGATAGAGAGAGACACAGAGAATGGGGGGGAGAGACACAGAGAATGGGGGAGAGACACAGAGAATGGGGGGAGAGACACAGAGAATTGGGTGAGAGACAGAGAATGGGGGAGGGGGAGAGAGAGATAGAATGGGAGAGAGCGACACAGAGAATGGTGGAGAGACAGAGAATGGGGAGAGACACAGAGAATGGGCAGAGAGACAGAAAATGGGGATTGAGACAGAATGGGATGGTTGGAACGAGAATGTAGGGATGGGGGGGGTAAGAGAATGGAGGGATTGGGGGAGATAAAGGATGTAGGTATGGGGTGGGACAGAGAGAATGATGGGATGGGGAGAGAGAGAATGGATAGATGGGGGGGAAGATAGAATGAAGGGATGGGGAAAGAGAGAAAGAAGGGATGGGGGGAAGAGAGAATGGAGGCATTGGGGGGAGGGAGAGAATGAGGGGGAGAGAGAATGGAGGGATGCGGGAGAGAGAATGGGGGGGATGGGGGGAGGGAGAGAATGGGGGGAGATATAGAATGGAGGGATGGGGTTGGGGGGGAAGAGAGAATGGAGGGATGGGGATAGAGAGAGAGAATGGGGTGTGTGTGTGAGAGAAGGGGGGGCCAGAGAGACATAAAGGGCCAGAGAGACATAAAGGAGAAGGGACGCAGTTGGTGATGTCATTTGTTTTATAAACATTTTTTTCATGTGCCCGGTTTTTACTTTTGTAAATCTGGTCACCCTACCTTTGCCTCCTGGGATAAAAAGCCCATAAAAAGTGTTATGTAGAGGACAATAGATGGATTCAAGTGGACAACATGGATCACAATAAAATCCCAGAAGAAAATAGATTTTTTTATTTTAAAATGTAAATATTAATAACTTAAGGATTTAAAAAAAAAATAAAGACATAAAAAAATAAGTAAGTACTTCAATAATGATTGACAAATAAACACTACCGGCGCCTCTAATAAAATAACCTGGTGAATATGTGACCAAGTACAGAGTCCAGTCATTGGAATCAAACAGTCCTGAGGGAGCTCTTGATTGAAGTCTCACAAAAAAGACAAACAAACAAAAACAACAAGAAAAACTAGAAAAAAGATCATAGTGTAAACCTAAAATATAACATAAAAATACAAACACATAAAAAGAATAGCTAAATGGTTAATGCATTTAATAAAATAGCAAAAAATAATATAAAAAGACAAACAATTATCTGTGCAGCTTCGAACAGGAACATCCAGTAGGGGTAAAATTAAAATCCTACTTACAGCAATGCTGATATATAAAAGCCCATAGAACAAATCTCTTGTAACTCCAGATGGGGAAACGCCACACCAGACCTCTCGAGCTCCGTGCCACTGGGACAAACACCGCCGCCGTGATTGCAGACCCGCTGGTCACGCAGCATGCTGATGATGTCACCGGCAGCACCGATGCAAGAAAAGGTCCTGGAAGCTGGTTAGACTCCTGGCACTCGGAGATAGAGAGTCTTAGCTAGTACAGCTCTATGGGAGGGGAAGAGTTCGAGTCCACAAGCTAGATAGAACCACCCTACGCGTTTTGTGACGGGGTCACTTCATCAGGGGCATGATGGGTAATGAGACATAAGGACATATATATACACACAAATCGCTAATTACAACCAATAATAAGATAATTGCATGTTATCAAATAAAAAAACAATAAAAGCCATTCTTAATGGTGAATGAATATGCTCAAATATAAAATAAATAAAAAGAAAACATGTAAGGGAACAAAATGACACAATAAACAAAACAAACAAAATATATAGAGACTTCATAGAACACATCAGGGCTTAGAAACCCATCTTCAATAATGATGCCTTTATATTTGGACTAACAAAATATTTTTGAAAGACTACTATAGCTTTTGGAAGCAATGCTCTATACCTCAGGTAAAGTACCTAAAGAATAGAGATGTGCTAACTTACCATAGCACGCTTTGCCTACAGTTTAATTTAACTCTGAAAATGTTTGGAAATTTGAGACCATTCAATTGAAATTTTTAACCATAAAAGTTCAGTTGAAATTGATAAATTCGAACTGAAATGAGAACTTTTAGTTCAAACTTTGACTTTTGCCAGATGAGTCTTATTTTACTGAAGTCAAAAATTACTTATCTAGCTCTCCTCTCCCTGTCCCTCCACACTCCTTTAAACAACACACGGATAGACAGACACCTGTGCACAAAATTGAACACACCTGAGATACCTGGGATATATGTTAATTTGGATCATTTGAACATACTTTTGCATGTCAAAATTTGCATAGATCCCTGGTATCTCAAGTTTGTTCAGTTTTATGCCAAGGTGTATCTCCCAGTGTTACAGTATGTAAAGATGTGTTTGGGGAGGTATGTAAGTCCCGTGGGACTCTAGTAAAATACTCTCTCAATCCACATTTCAGGGTACTGCTCATCTGGCAAAATTCAAAGTTTGATTGAAAATGTTATTTTAGACTTTTACATTTTGGGCAAACACCACACAAAGTTTTGTAAAAGTTTGAAAGTTTGCAAAAAGGAGTCACTTTTGCCATATTCAAAAAATCACTTGAAAATTATTCACATTTCTACTGAAGAACAGACGAAGCTCCCAAAGCTAGTCATTCAAATATATTCTTTCGGTCGAAAAAGAAAAAGGTATCCCTAATTGTTGAAGTATTCACAATTTTTTTACATAATTGCCACTGAACTGAAAAGAGATACCAAAACCAATTACATAAAAGCTAGAGATGTGTAAACTTGTCAACATTCAGTTTGCCGCAGTGTTTTTTTAATTTTTTTAAAAGTATAAAATAGCAACAACAAATTTGGCAGATCTTTTAATGTCAAAAGCTCTGGCTAAACTGACCAAATTGTTCAAAGTTAGCTATTTTACGAACAAAATCAATTGACAATTTACTGACTGTGCTTAGCTGACTGACTGAACTGCCAACAGTGCCAACCCCTCCAGTCCACCATTACTACAGCCATCCTCATACTAGACATTAGACCAGTGGTTTCCAACTGTCTTTGAGTTGAGGAACCCTATAGTTATTTTGTGAGATTCTAGGGAACCCCAACGCTCTCTAATAGTGTGTCTGAAATCAGATGCATTGTAAATTCTTCCGTATTTGATAGTTTTCAAATTGCCTGAAAATTGCAGGGAACCCTTTAGGAATGCCGGATAAACCGAAGGGTTCCTAGGAAACCCTATAAAAAAACACTTCACTAGACAGGTTTCTTTTATAATCTGTTATGATGGACCTGAATCTCCTTCAGATACTACACTGGGTGGTGGATAAGTGAGGCATTCTGATGCCATGCTTGCCAGCTCATAACATTTTTTTTCACCCACTAGTTTAGAGGGTCAAAGTTACAGTAGGAGACAAATAAGTTGTCATTCATGTATGGCTCCACCATTTACGCCACCCTTGCTCCTACTTCCTCCTCTGTTTGTGTCCACATGCACCAAACCATAAAGTAGCAACATGTCCCACTACCTTGCCTTCTACTAGTAACCCTACCAGCACAATTATGCCCTGCCCCATGCCTTGGCTGGATGTTGCGGTACAACTTAAGATAGGTGGGTAACTGCATCTGCTACTACTATCAGGAATACACCAATATTTACTACTCTGCAATGATAGTTCTGGTCTCTTAGAGATCACTGTTGTATTTGAGCAGTCATCCCTATCTGTAATAAATCTGACCAAAGCCCTTTATGTTTGTTTTCTACCCTCTTCCTTTCCTCCTTCATCAAAGCGTGCACTCGAGATTCACGTTTATCCCTGCGATGTGTTACTGTCTGCTTCCCTCTATGCACAAAATCTTTGATTTATTAGTTGAAGCGAGGATGGCCAGAAGATATTCCTCCTTAGTTTTATGGATACTACACAGGGATAATGTATCAGGCAGTCGAGAATGACATTTATTACCCTGATCAAGTGAGCATCAAAATTATTCTCACTCATGCTGAATGTGAACAAGGGTTCAATTTAATAGGAATATAAGTGGGATGACTTGGCTGATGCCAGCATTGTCACTGCTGACTATATTGAGTAGCAAGCCTTCTATAAGTGCTGCTGCTACTTTATTCCTGACACTCAGTGTCACTATTGCCACCACCATCTCCAACACACTATTCTCTTTGGGATAAGGAAAGAAAACACACCCAATGGGCAGTAATAGCCATGTAATCCCCTCCACCATGTCCACTAGTCCATGTCTGTTGTGAGGTTCACCAACATATTGTGTTAACTACCATGAGTACAACCCTCTAATTTACTGTGGAACAGCCTTGGTAAAATAAAATATGCACTATCAGGTATTTTACAGCGACAAACAAATTCTTCAAAATGCAGGTCTCCACTAGGATAGAGGTACAAAGTACATCCCTACTCACAAATTCATAATGCCATTCTCAATTTAATGTGAAAGCCAAAAACAGAAGAGGAACAATGTTTCAGGTCCCTTATGGACCTTTCCAGTGAGTCTCAGCATATTTTAGTACCTCTTTCGACATAGCTAAACAGCAATATATCAACTGCATGCATTTTCTGCACATTGTTATTTAGAAAAATGGCCCAACTGTATGAGTGATCAAACGTGTATGAACAGTGGGTTATTGCATTGAACTAGATATAATTGGTTCACTACGTTTGTCTAATCAGGCCAGAGGGCCTCTTGAGCCCCCACTCTTATGCTACCCATGACTGGTAGCAGCTTGTGCTGGAGAAGGCACAACAGCCTCTTCCTCTTCATCACCATCATTACTATCAAGTACATCTACAGTACATCATGATGATCAACTTCACAACCACCAAAACCCCCTGAGTTCCCTGATTAACTACTAGTAAAATTGAGCCACGTAAACCTATGATGATAGTTCACATGCGTTATAAATGCAGGGGTACCCAGATGAGTCACCGCTTTTCCCTGTCTCACAATGAAATGGCACAAACAACAAGTGACTGCACCCTTATTCTCAGCTCTACTGTTTTTAATTAGTCAACCGTTAAAGAAAAATGTTGCTGTGAAAAAAAGGCAAATTTTCCATGATTTTCGAATTTAGGCAAAAAGTTCACACCGCTAATAAAGACAAAAGGCATTTTATTGTTTACAAGGTTGTACCGTAAGATCAACTTAGCTTCAAATGCATTTTGGAAGGGATTGCATGGTTACATTCTATTAATATAATTTTAATTAATTAGAATGTTAACAATATAATCTATCAAATTCCTGCTGCTAGGGCCATAACACCTGAGTAAATCTGAGCAGAGCACAAACAGAAAGATTCACAAAAAGTAACATTAGAGAAATGTCTTATTGTATTGCATAGTTCAAGATAATAAAATACGGCTTCATTAATAGCATATAGCACCTTTACTTCTGGATGAACAATCTGAAATATCTAATTTGTAAGCAAGAGTCTATTTAATATTGCTTTGTAAATTAATTCTCTGTGATTATATGCTGAGTTGTCAAATTAGATCCATTGATTTTTCAGTGAGAGAGATCCTGTATTTATGAAGTAATAATGAACTGGGCAGAAAGGATTAGATATGATTATGTCAAGGGTTTAGAATTAATCTATATCCAAGCCCAATAGGGGATTTAGTCACTTAGATTATATCAGAGTGGAAAGCAGTTTTGGACATTGGTGCATGGCCTAATCTATTAAAAATTTGCATACAGTTGAAACTTTTAGGGAAAATGTGTCATTATTCTTTTGAAAAAAGATCAACATTGCTTTAAGTACATAATTATCCTTGAAAACTGGCATGCATCCACATCTTTTTCTACAGAGCAGATTGCAACACGCCGTATGCTTGTAACATACTGTATTATCTGGTAGCCTACAGTTGAAATATAGGAGAAAAACAAAATGCCATGGAGAATGAATTATATATATATATATATATATATATAGATATATATATAGATAGAACAAAAAGCACTCCGTAATAATAGTCACTGGTGTGGGTGCAGATCCTATAATGAAGAATAAGCAATATGATACCGTTTGGAAACGAAATCAGCAGGCAGCACTCCAGAATTGAACAAACAAGTGTTATGTAAAAAATAAAACACCAAAACCAACGTTTCGGTCCACGAATGGGAAACGTTTCGTTCCAAACGGTATTATATTGCTTTATATATTTATATAATAATATATATATATATATATATATATATAAATATATATATATATATATGTTAAAAAATGGTTTTTGAAGCAAAAGTGGCCAAGTTGTGCTCATTTGCATGTCATTTCCCAAAATCCCTTGCTGCAGCTGAAGTGCTGTGTGCTGGGTGATAATGGTGAAAGGCGGGGTTGCAGACCTGCCTAAGACATGCAGATGAGCCTACAGTTGTATTTACATTTGCATATTTGCTTTGCTGTGGAGGGTTTTTGTCACTTTTTTTACTCACCATAACTTAACTCAGTATGGTAACCCCCATCCTTTAGCTTCTTTGCATAGCCAGTTAATCAACCTCACACTGATGAGACCCATTAAGGTTGAAAAAGCTGTCTGTGGGTGGGTTTTCTGGCTAAGCACCTTAACCTTGGCTGTGCTCAAAGCTGTGACCATGCAGCAAGCTTAAGCCTATAGGGAACCATGTTAAAAATGGTTTTTGAAACAAAAAGTGGCACTGTGTGCTCATTTAATGTCATTTCCCAGAATCCCTTGCTGCAGTGGAAGTGCTGTGTGCTGTGTGATAATGGTGAAAGGCGGGGTTGCAGACTTGCCTAAGACATGCAGATGTCTTATATATATATATGTATATATATATATTGCACTTTCCCCCACCCCCTGGGAGATATGGCAGCTACCGTGTGTGTGGTGCGTTATCTGTGGCTCACAGGATGCCTGAGCCTCCACTGCTGGGAGCCTGGGGTGTACCTGATCCGTCTTGTGACAGCTCCTCCACCTGCACGGGATCCTAACAATATTGTATAACCCTGTGCAGGACACTATGGAAATAATAAACACTGGTATGGTATATCAAGTTTATTGAATGCATACATAAGATGAGTATTAACAGAACTACTCAGGCCTCGCAGGGCCGTACCCCCACACCGTGCCCCCAACACCATGTCCACACTCTGGTGGGTTTTACCCCAAAGTGCTGAGGTGCCCTTGGGCACCCAACCACCCTGATGTCCACAGGGTCAATCCACCCAAAGTGTGTGTGACAGCACTGACCACACCCACGTGTTACTGTTGATGCACTTGTAGATGGGAATACCTGCCCGGTGCTCCGGCACCTGGTATCACCGACAGAAGAGAACCGTCCATCCCATGGCGTCATTGTCAGCTAAGGCGTCCGCCTCCACGTAGGTCGTATCCGGCAGGAGTGTCCCAAAGTGAAGATAGTCTCTGAGCCTTGTGGTGGTGGTCTAGTCCCAGATCACAGGCTGCAACTGCTGCGTGGCATTCTACTGTGTCCTTGATACTATTGATGCTAAGCGGGGCAGTGTCCCTATCTAAGGGGCCTGTCCTATAGCAGCCAAAGGCTATGTGGGAGTCGGGGCCTATCTGGGGCCTTAAAGGGGGTCTCTGGCCTAGTCACACTCTCATGACTCTGTGGGAGTATTGTATAGTGTGCATTTTAATATCCAAAGTGACATACAAAGTAATTTCATTTGAATCGTGCGCCCTTCGCTTTCTTTTTTCCTTTCCTTTGATGTAATCTTTATTCTGAGAAGAGTGGCATCCTCTCTTGTGGGGCAGCAGCTACTATCAATTGAACAGCACCACTACGAAATAATTTTCCACAAATAGGAGGACTTTATATGGTTAATATTATTATATTCAGGATTAACAAGTGGGATTTTCTATCTGTACTGGCTTCTGGTCTGCATTCCACAGGGTTATAACTATCAGTGGTTATCTGTTCATCACATTTAAGTTATCAGGTTTTTATTCATTATTGAGTGTACAGTATGTTCACCAAGCCTTTGGCTTTCTTATTAATCAAACATTGTGTTTTAATTTATTTGAAGGTTTATCCGTCCAGTGGTCTGATTGGGGCCAATATATAACCCTAGAGGTTTTTTACTACCTTTTAGGAGGATGTGTGTACGTAGCCAAGCGCACCCCATAAGCACCTTTGTGCATGTACTTTGGTACATATTTTTCCTTGTCTCTGGCCTAGTGCTGGGGTCTACTGACACCCTGCACCTACACCCTTACACTCTGATGTCCCAGCTCCGACTGGCGTGGTCTCCTCAGCATGCCAAATGTATCCACAACGTTGCAGGGGGATCCGGCCGCACGATTGGCTGCTGCAGCTCATGTGCTTGCAGCCCCGTGGGCTGCTGGGGATTGTAGTTCCCTGCAGAGTACTCATTGTAATGGACACCTCTGTGTAACTCTGTGCATGAGCAAAGTGTGCCAAGATGGCCGCCACACTGGGGACCCATCTGCGCATGTGCAAACTGTCTGTGCATACATGGTGGCGCCCTGCTACGGGACCCGCTGCGGATCTCTGGCGACCCAGTTGCCCCTGCCTCAACCTCCCTACCTACTGCGGTCTAACCGTAGCCTTCGGCGGCGTACGCACAACCCAGGGAGGTTAGGGGGAGAGAACAAGGGGCAGCCCAAAGGGGAAATCTGGCTACATAAATACATACACACACACATATATATATATATATATATTATATACCCAAACACATACTCGATTTACTTCCAAAAATATAAAAGATAGATAAGATTGTACTCACAAACATGTCGTTAATAATCCTTTTATGAACAGTAATGGGATTAGTTATATTATATTTAGCGCTGAAATATATATAATATATATATATATATATATATTAATTGTTTTTTTTTTTGTTTTGTTTTTTTTTTCAAAGACAGTCTCCAAGCCAGTGATTGAATCATAAGGACTTCTTGGATAGAATTTTCATTCAGAGATCTCCATTCTTACTTGGATTAAGAGGATTAAAAACCATTAAATGACTATCCTCCAGCTCCCTCAAGCAGATTTGCCTTTTTTTTTCCTAGTTTGCTTTTACTGTGGATAGACTTGAGAGTAACAAAGTACCACACAAAAGACCCCCTTAGCATGACAAAAAGCTGAAAAAAACACAGAGCTGCCAATGTATCAGACAATGAAGTCAAGCCAGTCTACTTGTCTCATTTTCACCAAGACAAATGGTATGGAACCTGGCCGTGGCATTGTTGAAAAACTTCAACACGAGGCACTTTTTTTTTTTCATTCAATCCCTACCCGAAGCTCAAGGTGTCATATTAATTATTTAAATCTTCACAAGATTTCAGCTGTATTTTGCAAGGCTCTGTTCAGTGCCAGAAGGTCTCCTATCTGCATTAGCTTTTGTTAATTAGAGTTGAAACAGGCCTTTGATCTCAATGAATATAACAAGTAAACAATGTGCATAAAAAAGCAAAACTTCTTGTGCGACTCCCCATTTTCTCCATCTTTTTAACTTATCTTATATGCCATTTGTGAGTTTTGCAGTTGGGCTTTGATTCTCCATGCCTGAGCAATTTATTAAACAACAACAAAAAGAAAAAAACAGCTATGACAGTTTAAAAAGCTTGTGTGATTTTGTTCTCTTTCAAAATGATAGACAAATGGTAGACTACAGATGTAGCAAGACTTACTGTTCCCGTGACCATAGGAAACCAAGGGTAATTCCCCGGTACTTCTTTGCATGTTGCGGCCCGTGACCACAGCTGGCAAGTTGTACAGTATATTGCGGCTGCCATAGTACTATACAGTAATGATAGGTGGTGCTCGTGTGTCTGACCTAAATTTAATGCACAGTATTCCGAGACTATTGCTATAGTAAAGCACAAAGGGAGGTAACACAGCTCAACAGGTAAGGACTGTAAGAGGTAATCAAGAGTTCATTTGGAGTGTAGTACAGTATAGAAGTGGCCTTTTTGCCATTGATTGCAGCAAATGGGTGCTTCCTATGTACTAAAGGGTTCTAAATATAGAGCTGGAAAATTGAAAGGCTGAATCACAGATTCTCAAAAGAGATACACATATGGAGCACACCCTGGGCTCTTAGTACCAATTTTAAAATAGATGCTCGCAATAACACACAAATAAGTGATGACAATAATGGTAATAACAATAGTAAAAATTAATAAAGTATTTACAATTAAAAACAGAGGCAAGTGTGGCTTACAGAGGAGTGCCTATAGAGCACGTGTGAGAGAAAATTCAACAATGTTTATAGGCTGAGGGAGAGTGAAATTGAAATAACAGGTTGGGGGACAATTCTTAAATCCGACTGCAAGAAAAGAGAGTAGCCTAAAATCTAACTTACTCGCATAGTCACTATAAGCACCTCTCTCTTCCCCATCCATTCTCTCTGTCACTCTTTCCCCTAATTCCTTCTCTTCCCCTTGTCTCTTGGACTCTCTATCCTCCCTCTTTTCCCCCTCAGCTCTGTCTCTCCCTCCCACCTGGCCAAACAACTCACTCCCTCCCTCCCACCTGGCAAAACAACTCACTCTCTCCTTCCCACCTGTCAAAACAACTAATTATCTGTAACGTTGCTGATGCAAAACAGGATACAAACCCGCAGGGCAGAGGTAGGGAGCAGTACACCAACCTTGGCATAGTATCTGAGGCCTGAGAGGCAGGAGTAGTCAAGTGCAATTCCGGGGTCAAGTCAGGTGGCAGGCAGGGGTAGCCAAGTCATATTCTGGGGTCAAGGCAGGTAGGGGTGGTCAGGTCCAGGCTGAGGTCAAACACAAGCAGGTAATCACAGAGGCAAAGACAGGACTCAAGCAGAACAAGATACAGAGTACTTTGCACGAGCAATGACAGGGAGCAACTATTTAAAGGCCAGAAGCAGCTGCTGGCAATGAGGGCCCGAGAGAGGCTAACTTCCTGTCAGGAAGTGAGGAGCAGGAATGGTCCGGAAATAAGTTGGCCATGGTAGCATCAGTGAGGGTGAGATCACTTCCTGTCGGTAGCCATCTTACTTATCCGGACATATCCCTTATATTCTCTCCCTCCCACCTGGCAAAACAACTCATTATCTTCCTCCCACCTGGCAAAACAATTCATTCTCTCCTTCCCACCTGGCCAAACAACTCACTACCTCTTTTCCAACCTGTGGGCCACATAAGAAAGCTTCAGAGGGGCAGAAGGAAAAAAGAATGTAGCCTATGAATTAACAGCCTCGCATAGTCATATAACTCTTTTCTCTTTCCCAATCCTCTCTCTTTATGACTCTCTCCCCACATCCCCCCCCCTCTCTCCACCCACCTCTCTCTCACACTACCTCTCTTTCCATCTTCCCTCACCTCTTTCTCTCTTTCCCATCTCCTCTGTCTCTCCCACCTGGCCAAACAGCTAACTCACTCCCTCCCATCTGACCATACAACTCACTTCCTCCCACCAAGCAAAAAAACTTACTCACTCACTTCCACCTGGCCAAATGTAATGCTTAGCTCATCACAAACGAAGCACGACCACGGTGCTGAGGTAGGGAATTGGTTAACGCCGACCCACAGCAACGCGGGCGCGCCTAGGATGTAGAGTAGTGGAGCAAGCCAGATCAGGATTATAGATTGGAGAATAGTAGTAAGTACTTGCCAGGTCAGGAGTGGAGAGTTGCGGATCGTCAGGGTGCATAGCCAAGTTCGGATTGAAGAGTAGCAGATCGTCGGGGTACATAGCCAGGTTCAGGATAGGAGAGTATCGGATCATTGGAGTACTTAGCCAAGGTCAGGACTGGAGACAAGGGAATGGTCGTTCGTAGCCGGATCAGGAGAGGAAAGGTGCGGAGTCCAAGAGATATGCAGGGTCAAGCAACAAGAGGATAACAGGCAAGGCAAGGCAAGGTCACAGGAACTGGAATGAGGCAAGGCACGGCGTCACACTAGACTATGCTCAGCAATGAGAGTATGCAGCAGGAAGGTATATAAAGGAATGGCCTCCAATAGCCAGCCAGGGCAGAACCAGGAAGTAGACTCCAATAGGCTGCTGGTGCACAGAGGTGTGCCCTATGATGCAGCCTAATTATGGATGGGGGCGGAACCGATCGCTCGCCGACCCGCGTGTGTCACGGAGGTCAGGGGGCGGAGCCTGAGAAGTGCGTTACTGCCATGCGGGTCATGTCTATTATTAGAGCGGGGGCTGAGCTTGGAACGCGCATCAGCGGGGAGGCTGGATGAGCGCACCCGTCGTGCGTCCGAGTGGGGGGCAGAGTCAGAACCCACGGGTGGAAAGTCAGGCCGCGCAAGATCCGCACGCGCGCGCGCAATGGAACCACAAGAAATCGTATCCTGAGTGTCAGTCACGGAAGGGTTATTGAGGTGAGGAGACGGTCTGCGACCACTAGGATGGCGAATCCTCACAGTATCCCCCCCTTTAGGAGCGACCTTCAGGCGACTCTACGATAGCTTATCAGGGAATTTGGAATTAAAAATGCGAACCAGTCTGGCTGCGTGGACCGATGACTCGGAATTCAGGATCTTTCCTCCAGACCGAAACCTCTCCAATGCACCAGATAATGCAGAGATACTCTGGAGATCTTCGAATCAAGAATAGATTGAATCTCATACTCAGGTTGGCCTTCAACCATATGAGGGGAAGTGGAGGGAACCGGAACTGAAAAGGCATTCTGGACCACAGGTTTGAGAAGTGAAACATGAAACACGGAAGAGATCCTCATGGAAGACGGGAGAGCGGGCTGATACGCAACCAAATTGATCTTCTCGGAAATAGAGAAGGGTCCAAGAAATCTGGGTGCGAATTTCATAGAGGGGACTTTCAGCCTGATATTCCTGGATGACAACCAGACCTTGTTGCCAGGTTTAAGGTCCAGAGCAGGTCTGCAATGGCGTTCTGCCTGATTCTTCTGCTTATTGACTGCTTGCCTGATGTTGACCTGAATCCTTTTCCACAAGTCTTGTAATGTTTTGATTCTGTCATTTGCCGCTGATACCCCTGAGGAAGGTAGAACAAGAGGAAGAGTAGATGGGTTGAATTCGTAATTTACAAAGAAAGGGGACTCCAGGGTTGAACTACTCCGTGCATTGTTGTGGGCGAATTCTGCCCAGGGTAAGGGAGTCCGATATAAAGCAACGTAGATACTGTTCAAGAGACTGATTGGTCCTCTCTGTTTGTCCATTATTCTGTGGTGGTATCCCGATGAGAAATGGAGGGCAATACCTAGCTGGAGACAAAACGAGCGCCAGAAATGGAAATAAATTGCGAGCCTCTATCTGAAACAATTACCAAGGGTACTCCATGTAACTGAAAGATCCCCCTGATGAAGATGTCAGCTAATTTGGAAGAATTGGAGAGACCCTTGAGGGGTATGAAGTGGGCCTGTTTCGAGAATCGGTCCACTACTACAAGAATCGTATTCATCCCTTGGAACTAGGTAAATCCAAATGTGTCCATGGCCGATCAGGAACAGGTAGAGGTTGAAGAAAAAAAATATATACACTCTATTCTGCTCTCCTAATACATTTAGTAGTGTGTAATCATGGTGCAGTGGAGAAAATTGACACTGTTTAACAAATTGACCCCTAGAGATCAAAAAAAGACCCTCCAAATTTGCACTCTATGATTAAGTAGGTATGCTGATTATGGTAAGTCTTATTTGATAATTGTGCTGCCTCAGTTGCCTCCAAAGAGTAGGGTCTGTTTTAAAATACCAAAATAATAAAATTTTATTACATCAAAAAAATATAACATTGTGAATTAATTCATTAAAACTTAAACTTAAAATCCCAGTAGAGGAGTAGGTAGAGATTTTCTATTGTACAGAAAATAGGGAAAATAGGATATATTTTAACCTTATTTGTTTTCAGTCCAAATAACTACTGCGACATCCGGAAGGAGCTAATGCCTCCAAATTTGTTTCAGAAATAGGACCTGGAAAACACCTCGTTAGTATAGTTAAACGGTTTGTAAGATAAGTATAGCAGTACTTCTAAGCTCCAATAATATACTATTGTTTACCCACAAGTAATCTTCTTATAGCAGTCAAGGCATATTAACCTGGTGTATTTCACCTTCTGATTGGCGTCGCATACATATGCTCTTATGGATATTATGTGTGTGTATCTAAAACAATAGTATATATTATTCAAGAGTTAAACATGCTATATTCAGTTCTAAGATTCTGCATCGGCGGGTCAGAGTAAGCTTAGCAGTACAAGCCGTGTTTCAAAATAGCAAGCTAATCTCCAGGAAAACAATTCGGAGATTCTGCCTCGGCGGGTCAGAGTAGATCGTATTACACGTAACTAACATAGAAATTGCCTGTACATCACATCAAATTGCTGTTGAGTACTATTTAAGACACACAGATTGCTTGTTTATATCAAACAGGGTATGTTTATCCTGATGCATTTAACTCGGATTAGTATCACATTCAACTCCACATTGAGTGTGGTGTCCGTGTGTCTGAATAAAAAGTATGTACGATATAGCAGTGCTCCTAGTCTCAGATGACTGATACAATACTTTTAAATTCTATTGAAACACACACACTTCCTCTGTGTATAGCTAGCTGGGCATGTTATCAAGATGCATATAACCCTTTAGTTTGTGTAACGATCATATCCCCATTCAATTTGGTGTATGTGTGTCTAAGTAAGTGTATTGCTATATCTCTAAACAATCGGTTCAACAATTCTGCCTCAGCGGGTCAGAGTAAGAGAAAGCTGGTGATACGAGCCGTGTTTCTGGTAACTGATGTCGCAACTCCGATTACGTCACTGGTCGTGACGCTCTACTTCATCGACGCACGTTTCACATGTAGGCACAAGGCTCTGGTCAAAATCCTGCTCTGGAAACGCTTTTGCGACTCACCGCCATGACTCCCTTCTTCAGCACCGACCAGATAGGTAAGCAGGGCATAGGGGTGTAAAGTATCCCCCGAACAGTACCGGGGTCCCCCCAGTAACAGAGTGATCCCCAGTTCAATGCCCGGATACCTAGAACCAGTATAGAGGTTCTGGGGGTACTCCAACCATATATGAGGTTGAGAGGGTTTTTATGAAACCTAAGTCCGGTTTTCAGTTAGATAGAAAACAACCGTGAGAATGAACCTGCACGTTTTTTCATTCTACCCAAAGGACTTAGAAAAAATATGTGAAAAGTATATTTTAATGAACTGAAGAGAAAAGAACCCCAATAAAGCACTCTAACACTGGGTTGAGACGATTGAATGTTTAAAAACTAGAGTTTATTAGAAACAAAATAAAATAATGGGAATTAAAATAGGATTAAACTAAATGACAATACGCTGTATTCCCTTAGGGATACTGTAATCCCTGGGTTGGTAGGTATTGTTAGTGTTGCTTGATTACACTAGCCCCAAGCGACCATAGGTAAGGAAGCCTAGGGGAAAGCTGAATAAGGGATTCAATGCAAGTTTTATATGTAGTGCCAGATATCCTAGTGGTGCATTAGTGTTGAGATGACACCTCACATGGCTGGTTGATATACACAGCCTATGTTTTAGCAGTTAAATGAAGTAAATCTTGATACAATATTGCATCTGTGTTCCAATAGGGATTAAATAGACAGTTAAATTATGCTGCCCTATATGGAGTAACACCAACAGTCAAAGTCTATATGCACAAAGCGCCGAAAAGTTTTTTTTCGCCACAAAATGCCTTTGCAATTTAGTAAGTGCCGTTAAGTGTCCCAAATCGGCATTTTTTTCCCCGATAAAAAATTATCGGCAAGCCACTTTTCGGCACCTTTCGCCACTTTTTAAAATCGGCTGTATGCTAGTAGCCCCGATCATGTTTTCGGTGCTTATCGGTGCAGATCGGCACTCTCGAAAGCCATTTTTTTGGCAAATCGTCCCGCCAACTCAAAGTTGGCGGCTTGGTGGGGAGAAGCATCGGCAAGGGTGACACTTAGAAAAAATCAGGCCTTTTTCCTGTCTGTGATTGATGCCGGTGGTCTCCGGAACTGATACCCGCAACGGAGGCCCCCGGCATGCATCCGAGGCAGGAAAAATACATGTAAAGCCCACTTTATTACCTTAGCGGCTAACCGCTAAGGCAATGAAGGGGTTAACCCGCCGTGCCAGGTTTATTGTGGGTAGCGGGGGTGGGTGAAGGTGGTATTTGGCCCTTGTTGTTTGTTTAGGGCTTGCGGGGGGGTTGCGTGTGCAGTTAACCTCTTCACGACCGTAGCGGTTCATACCGCTACGATCATGAAGGGGTTAAGCCCTCCTGCTACCCACCCGCAAGCCCTAAACAAACCACCATTGGGGCTAAAACCCCCTTCACCCCCCCCTGCTACACACAATAAAAATAAAAAAAAAACACAACAGCCCCACACTAAATAAATATATCTACTATATATTTCAGAAAGCACTGTATGTCTGAGTCCCAAGGGCCAATCGCATAGGACCTTGGGCCTGTCACTCCAGCTAAGGCCATGCCCGCCCCCGCACACCTCTCATTGGCCTGCGTCCAACACCAATGCCACACTGTCCCACCCCTCACTGACTCTCATTGGCCTGCATCCAATGCCCGCCCCCGCACACCTCTCATTGGCCTGCGTTCAACACCAATGCCACACTGTCCCACCCCTCACTGAGCTAATACTTCCACACTGTCCCACCCCTCACTGAGCTTTGGGAACGCTTTGCATTTGCAGCACAACCTTCACTGCTCTGGGGCCACGCTTTACAGCTATCAAAACCCTCAACGTCTGCTACCACAGACTGCCCAATCAGGTACAGAATCAGCTACACACAACACCTACACACAACGCACGATAACACCAAACACTGCACACACACACACACATTCACACAACACCAAACACTGCAGACACTGCACACACACACACATTCACACAACATTCACACAACACCAAACACTGCAGACACTGCACACACACACATTCACACAACATTCACACAACACCAAACAATGCAGACTGCCTCTTCAAAACACCACCCTCGCCCACCCCAACTCCCCCCCCCCGGTCCACGCCACAGATCTCCCTCCGCAACCGCACACCCTCTACAGGCCGCGGCCTACAGTCAAACACCATCGGCACCGATCGCCCTCCCGCTACCTCACACACTGTACGGCCCGCGGACTGACCAGCACGCCACAGATCTCCCTCCCGCTACCGCACACCCTCTACGGCCCGCGCACCGGGACGCACGACACAGATCTCCCTCCCGCAACCGCGCCCTTCCCATCTCCCGCTAAACAACATCGCCACCGGCTACCTACTCACTTCGGCAGTGGCCCGCACGGAGCTCTTCCGAACGCCAGCGCACGACACACATCTCCCTCCCGATACCCCGCACCCTCTACGGTCCGCGGACCGGGACACACGCCACAGATCTCCCTCCGCAACCGCAGACCCTCTACAGGCCGCGGCACCGATCGCCCTCCCGCTACCTCACACACTGTACGGCCCGCGGACCGCCCACCATGCCACACATCTCCCTCCCGCTACCGCACACCCTCTACGACCCGCGGACCGGGACGCACGCCACAGATCTCCCTCCGCAACCGCAGACCCTCTACAGGCCGTGGCCTACGTGGGGGTGGGGGGGCAGTGTGTGTGTGGGGGGGGG
>WSYH01001973.1:3484-65374 GCA_036426205.1 Ascaphus truei | reverse complement strand
GACCAGGGCTCTGGGGAAGTGTGTAGGGTGGGGGAAAGAAGGTTGGGTGTGGAGGAGGGCGGGGAAAGGAGCGGAGAGGGGTGTGTGGGGGGAAGGGGGGGTGGGGGGGAGGGGGGAAAGTCGGTGTGTGGGGGGTGAGGGGGGACAGGGTGGTGGTGGGGGGAGGGGGGGACAGTGTGTGTGTGTATGTGTGTGTGTGTGTGGGGGGGGGGACAGTGTGTGGGGGGGAGGGGGGACAGTGTGTGTGTGGAGGGGGGGAGACAGTGTGTGTGGGGGGAGACAGTGTGTGTTGGGGGGGGGGGACAGTGTGACTCCCGGGCAACGCCGGGTCTCTCAGCTAGTAATAATCTATAAATAAATATATATATTATATAATAATAAATAAATAAATATATATATATATAAAAAAATATTATATATATATAATATATATATATAATATATATATAATTACCCAACAACCCCTATACCCCCATAACTACACATACGTATATGCACATCAGATACATAGGCCGGCGGGGGCCTCGGGTGGTACCCGCAGGCGTGCAGTACCAATTCTGTGCCCCCCCCCCCCAATTAATGTCAAAACACATACATACTTATAAATAAACAACCCTCCCCCTAACACATACAGTATAGTAATGGGCACAATTACTATTATCCACAAATTGATAATAGTGAATGTGTCCATTTAAAATAAATAAAGAACAATCAATACATTAAATACATATTGCACTCACCCATGTCCGGCTGCCACGATGAAGGCCATCCTCATCTTCATCACCGTCCATGCCCCCTCCGCTGCTGCAAAACAGACACAAGAATAAAAACATAATAATAATAATAATAATAGCATGTTTTTGTATAGCACTGCTAGTTAAACGTAGCGCTTTACAAAGACATTTTGCAGGCACACATAGAGCTTACAATCTATGGGGGTTTTTTTTGGTGCCTGAGGCACAGGGAGATAAAGTGACTTGCCCAAGGTCACAAGGAGCCAACACCAGGAATTGAACCAGGCTCCCCTGCTTCAAACTCTCAGTACCAGTCAGTGTCTTTTACTCACTGAGCCACTCCCTCCAATGTAATGTCCCCTAACCCCTTAATCACCCTAGCGGTTATTAACCGCTACAGTCATTAAGGGGGTAACCCACCCTCACCACCACTCGGGAGGCCTACATATCCTCCCACACTCACCCCCCACCCCGTGAGGCCTAACCACCCTCACCCACTACCCACAAGGGAGGCCTACCCACATACCCTTGGGGCCAATATTCCCTCCCACCACAATAAAAACAATGCACAGCCCCACATTAAACATCATTATATTTATTAAATTCATTACCCACTCCCTGTGCCCCCCCATAAATACATGATTTATTCTTTTACATATAGGGTTCATACCCCAGCCCCACACGAGTCCCCGGCGAGTCACCTGACAGACCTACAGGGTACCAGCAACATGTTCCACACAGGTTCTGGAGGCCTATTGGTGGGTCCCGCTAAGCGCCATGGCCCCCAGGTGGTCTCCTTGGCCTACCGTGGGCCACAATTAGGTCCGCACGGTAGGCCCGCGGATGTCTGGGAGCCCCGGGTAAGACCCACAGGTGTCTGCAGGGCCTCGGGTGGTTCTCACGGTGGTCTGGGGACTCACGAGTGCTCACTACAGGTCCGCGGTGCCCCCATGGATTTGGGACCACTGGTTCTTCCCCGCACACTACGGGTCCACGGTGCCCCCACGGATGTGAGGCCACCGGTTCTTCCTCGCAGGTGTCACCCGTGGAACCACCAGCCTGATACCCGTGAGATACCCGAGGATACCGCAGGTGGTCTCCAGAGGTCTCACTGTTTCATACGCCCATAATATATATTATCTTTAACTGTGCACGCAATGTCTTGTATATAATGTATACCCTGTTCATTTATGTAACTGTATTTGTAACCATGTATTATTTGTCTTACTCTGGGCCCAGGACATACTTGAAAACGAGAGGTAACTCTCAATGTATTACTTCCTGGTAAAATATTTTATAAATAAATAAACAAGGTATGTATGCTCACAACCAATGAATAGGAGCACCAGTTGTGAGCTGATTGTACCTAGATAACCCTAAGTGAGGGCTTTTCTGCAGTGTGCAGTATATGGTAAACAGCACAAGCAAGGTAAGTATGCTCTAAAGTATCTATGTACTGGTCAGTATTAAAAACATATGTTCCCTTAGATAAAAGGCTCCCTTAGACCATCTGGTATTACAGGAGTGTATTCTGTGCAGGAACCGTGCCGCAACGCTGACTCACTCTGCAATTGAGTCTAAATGTCAGCGTCTGTATCAGAGGGCTCAGCTCGTGGACATGTGTTAGGATTTCTGCCGACGTGCACGTTTCGCTACAAGTGCTTAATCGTGGCCAGTGTGGAGGGGAGATCCCGTGAGAGCTGGTCGGTATTTATAGCGCTCGTTGTTGTGTCCTAAAGTAACCTTCTGACCTGCGTATGCGCACCTGATAGCTAGCAGAGGGGGAAAAAATGCTCCGATTATGACCCTCAGTAGAGGATGATTAGGTGCATATGTCTGAGCATTGAGACATGGATACTGCGAATAAAATGTCTGTATCTAATAGGTAAGTATGAATACAATGTAGACCATGTGCATTGTATCTTGTGGACCTCAACCAATTACCACTTGTTGGTTAATAATGAATATTTGAATATTAAAGTATATTTTGTTTCAAGCTTTGTACTTGTGGGTCAATGTTTTCAGTAGGAAGGTAGCATAGGATATTAAAATAGGTACTTCAAAGTATGGTGTTAGGATGCTACCTACTACACACCATACTTTTTGGACGTACATATATTCACCACCCTGAGGCATCTTCTACATTACTATTATACAATTCAAGGTGCAATTTATATCTGTATCAATTAGTCCCTCTGTACACCACCCTAAACCACTGTGCTTGGTTCGGATGTGTGTTGTTTAATACTGTTTTAATTATCTACGTGATTAGCTGTTATAAGTGTTGTTTGTCTGTGTTTTAGTGTTCATCCCATTATAATATTAATCTGGAAAACCAATAAAGTTACGTTTTATTTTGGACTATATCACATACCCATCTAATGAGTGCTAGTTGTATAGGGGGTCTCTTTTTCACTGTCTAGGCAAGTGTACTTTGTCCCAATATCTCTCACCCCTGGCATCATTCCATAGACTGTAGCAAGAGCAAGCTTTTCTCCCCCCCCTCTCTCTCCATCTTCCCACTCTCTCTCAGATTTTACTTCCAAAAGAACACATAGACTCCAGTGGGAAGAGAGTAGTATGAACTACCAGAACCCTAATATAGGGACAGATTGTAGATGGTCATATGAGGGACCTAAACATGAAACCTTCATTTAATCCCGTTTCGGTTGAAAGTGCTTGCAGGGTATAAATCCATCGTGACTCTTTGTAGAAGAATTCACGTCAATATCCCCTTCCTTTGGCCCAGGAAAATAGATCACGTATGCCCCTGAAGGACATGAAATTAGTGTCACCATTGTGGCAAGTGTTGGCATGCCGTGCCGGTGGGGTGTCTGTTTTGTTCTGATTGTGCCTAGTTGCAAGTACACGTTGTTGTGATTGTCTCTTGGTTTTACCGAATTTAAATGTTCCTACACCCCCCTGATAGTTTAGTCCAAAGCTTTGACAGCTTATAAACTTCTTATCTGATACATTCAGTTAGGATAGAGAAAACAACCGTGAGAATGAACCTGCACCTTTTTTCATCTACACCCAAAGGACTTAGAAACAATATGAAAAGATATTTTTATTAAATGGGTGTTTTAATGGTAATATGCTTGGCACGGTATAGGAGCTGGGGACTTCCAGGTCCACGGTTACGAGAGCCATGGACTACCAAGCTTGGTGCCACCAAGTCTGCTCGGGTCCCGAAAATAAAAGCTTGGTGCCACCAAAATCTGCTCGGGTCCAGGACTTAAAGCCTTAGAGGTTGCCATGGTGTGAAAGCCATCGGGGCAGCAGGGTTAGCCTCAAGTACTCACGTCCTGCGGATGAATGGAAGGTCATCGGACCACCATTTGTCCATCACCAGACTTTGAGGTGCCTAAATCCGCAATGTGGCTTACTGATTGACAAGTGGGCAGAGGTGCCAAGGTTGGCGCATGACCTGTCAGAATCCGAATGCATGCTTGCCCGGCTTAGATAGACGGCAATACCTGATGGCTAGTAGGATTCTTCCCAAGCTTGGATCTGGCTGAAGTGTTTCATGAAGAACTTTGGAAATACTATAGAAAACCCTCAGCCAATCCGGAGTGAGATTCACTCAGATTCTAAGCGCCAAGACCCAGCGGGCAAATTCAAAATCCCCAAAAGATGCTCTTGGAGAAATAGCAGTGAGCCGGCTTCAGAAATTTCACTGGCAGAAATTTTCTAAGTCCCACTTTTTGGGGACAAGTTCTGAAATAGAACGTACGCGGTCGCGGCTGGGATTGCAAGCCGAAAAGTAGACCAGGACGTTTGTTACTATCTCTCAGTCAAGGGATTTTGGCAGCTCGGGAGCCTATCAGCGGTGTCGTCGGGAAACTTCATGCCGATTTGAGTTCCAGGACATTTCGGGACAATCGTGGTCAACCTAAAGACGTTATTTTATTGTGCTATTTCAACCTAGGAAAGTCCAGTTTGTTTTGCCCAGACCCCCAGTGTGTTTTTTCTTTTTTTGTAATCCACTGGTTTCTACGCCTGTTTCTATGCGAATAAATGACATATTGTTTAACTACCTGTTTTTTGCTCAGTGAAGGCCCGGGGTAAAAAGGTGTAAATACATTCACTCGTGACAAAATGGTTTTAGGAAACTTTATAAAGAGACGGCAATAGGAGGGTTTATGAACAAAACACACTAAAAATTCACATAAATTGAAAGAAGATACCATAAGAAACAAGTTTTAGACTGCCTGTTTTCCTACATCAGATTCAATTTAAAATATTACTTTTGCTATGTTTAGGATGCCTGTGCCTATTCCATGTTTAAGGATATCATCCATATTTGTACCTGCACATAATTAAAGAAATAAATCTGCACATCTGAACTGCAGCCAATTATGTTAGTACAGGAAGTGTACGCTAGTTACTTTTATGGGTTAGTCTATAGGAACTATACAATACGAATATGTACTGTTTGTGTTTCTGGCAAACGTGAGAAAAACACTTTTAGGGAAACTGAATAATGGTGAGGAACTCGATCCAGGGTCAAGCAAAGAGAAATTTAATGTTATTATTATAAAATTGTTGTACCAGGAAGTATACATTGATATGTTACCTCTGTTTTCAAGTATGTCCTGGGCATAGCGTTTATGAGCACAATACATGGTTACAAATACATAGGGCCTATGCAGTAAGCGGCGATAAGGATTTTATCAACAACTTTATCCGCCAAAATGGGGTTTTCAGATTCAGAGTAAGCGCCGATAGAGCTCAAAATCGGCAGTTTTTATTGGCGAAAAACATTTATCGGCATTCGGCTGCCGATAAGCCTCTTTTCGGCAGTTATCGGAACTTTTTTTAATTGGCTGTATTCAAGTAGCCAAGATCAGCTTATCGTTGCTGACGGGCACTCAAAAATGGAGATTTCATCGGGAAATTCGTCCCCCAAACAAAGTGCAAGTTGGAGGGAGACACGATCGGCCAAAGGTTGCGGAAACGGCACTTGTATTGTATTGTTGTCTTTATTATTATAGCGCCATTAATTACATAAGCGCTTCACAGTAGTAATACATGTGGTAATCGAATAAATAAAAGATAATATAAATAACAAGATAGGGAATAATTGCTTTAGACATAAGCAAACATTAAGGAAGAGGAGCCCTCTCAGCTCTTACATCATGGAGTCAATTGAGCGGGGACGACACACACACATGGAGACATACACACACACACATGGAGACATACACACACACACATGTACACACACACACACGTATACACTCACACACGTATACACACAGGTATACATACACATAATGTATACACGCACACACATGTATACACACACATGTATACACACACACACATGTATACACACATGTATACACACACACATGTATACACACACACATGTGTATACACACACATGTGTATACACACACACATGTGTATACACACACACATGTGTACACACACATGTGTACACACACATGTGTATACACACACATGTATATACACACACATGTATATACACACACATGTATACACACACACACATGTATACACACATACACATGTATACACACACACACACATGTATACACACACACACGTATACACACACACACATGTGTATACACACACATGTGTACACACACACAAATGTACACACACACACACACACATACAATGTATACACACAAACATGTATACACACACAAACATGTATACACGTGTATACACACATGTGTATACACACACACAATATATACATACACACAATGTATACACACACACACGTGTATACACACACACACACGTGTATACACACACACGTGTGTACACACACACACGTGTATACACACACGTGTATACACACACATGTGTATACACACACATACGTGTATACACACACACGTGTATACACACACACGTGTATACACATACACACACACGTGTATACACACACACGTACACATACACACACACACACACACACATGTATACACACACACACATACAATGTATACACACAAACATGTATACACACACACACCCCAGCACCACCACATCAGCACACCGGTATCCCATGCCCCCCCAGCACACTGGCATTCTCGGCTCCCCACCATTCCCAGCCCCCATCAACACCATCAGCACCCACACATCGCCACCTTTGCACCTCCCCCATCGGCACACCCACATCCGCACCCCCACATCAGCACCAAACCCTCCCAAATCAGCACACCAATACAATCACCATCAGTACAGCCACAGCAGCACTACCACCGCACATGGGCCGCGTGGACCACTCCCCACCCAAATGCCACACCCACACCACAAACATCCCGGGCAACGCCGGGGCTCTCAGCTAGTTAATGTATAAAGCAACAATTAATTAATTGAAACAGTAACCAACAAAGAAATTAATTATGAAAATATATCGTCAACACAACAATTAAAAGCATTACCCAACACAAGACATCATTAATTAAAAACGAAAATCAATCGGCAGTAAAAAATTTAAATAAAGCAGCCAAATGACAAACAATTACATCCACATAATAAACAAACATAGAAAAAATCACCATCAATACAAAGCAAGAAATTCAAAACAAATTATTGGCCTAATAATGTATTGATTTGACCCTAAAGTGTTACAGATTAATATATTATCAGTCAATGTGCAAAGACAAAAAAAAAACACATCCAATGGAAAAGCCTGTACAAAAATACATTTCCAAACATGCAATATATTACTTACCTTTAGAAGCGCTGGTCCTCCGACTCATGGGGAAACAGGGAGCTCACGTACCGCGAAGGCCAAAAACTGCATCCGATGCCATCCGCCGTGAAGATCCGGATCAGGTACCCAATTCTTCTTTCTTCTATCTTTAATCAGCTTCTTCTTTCTTCATCTGTAATTATTTCTTAATCTTCTTAATCTTCTGTCTTCATCTGTCAATCCAAAAAAACCCTTGGTAGATCCCAACCGATGTTTTCTCGCCGTCTTCTGGGCTCAAATGAAGCGTCACGGCCATAAATAGGGCTTGTGACGTCACATTTGGGCGGGAACTGGTTTAACGTTCATCTGATTGGCTGTTAAAACCATGTGCCGATTGTAATTTTTTTTAATGACGTCATTTAAAGGGAATGATGCCAGCCAATCAGAATGGCTGTGCTTCATTTCCCTTTAAGATGACGTCACTAAATCCAAGATGGCCGGCATCACGTGGTATTTCAGCCAACCAGATCGTGGAAACCAATTCCCCAATCTGATTGGTTGTTGTACACCATGTGACTCCCTTTGGATGATGTCACATACTTAACATAAAATGACTCCGTCACATTGAGTCCACCTGAGAACCCACAGGTACCACCCGAGGACACCCGGACTGCCACGATTACCACCTGCGGACCCACGGGGGACACCTGCGGGGAAGAAACGGGAGCCCCAAAGCTGTGGGAGCCCGTGGACCCCCAGACACCACCCGAGGGCCCCTGACCCCTGTGGGAACCACCCAGGGCCCCCAGACACCTGTGGGGATGACCCAGACACCCCCAGACACCAGCGGGGACCACCCAGGGTCATCATTGGGTACACTTGGAGGCCCATGGCGCCTTGCGGGGACCACCCGGAAGCCCCCAGACACCCGTGGACACCCCCAGGGTGCACTGTGGGGCCTGCGGACACCTGTCGGGCCCACCGGGGACCCTCGCCGGCCTGGGGTATTAATCCTGTATGTTAAAAAATAAATCATGATTTTACCGCATGGGGGGAACGGGGGGGGGGTGGTGTATTGTGGAAGGCGGTATTTGGCCCTTGATGGGTGTTTAGGCCTCGCGGGTGGGTAACGGGAGGGGTATTAGCTGTATTACCGATAAGGTCATGAAGGGGTTAAGTCCACCAGCAACCCCCCCCCGCAAGGCCTAAACCGCCACCAATGGCCAAATACCCCCTTCACCCACCCCCGATACCCACAATAAGCCTGGCATGGGTGTTTAACCACTTCATTGCCTTCGCGGTTAGCCGCTAAGGCAATTAAGTGGGCTGTAAATGCATTGTTATTGCATGGGATTCATGCTGGGGGTGCTGGTATTAATGGGTATCAGCTCCAGAGACCCCGGCATCAATCTGAGGCAGGAGAAAGGCCTGATTTTTTCTAAGTCCCGTCTCGCAGCCTTATCGACGCTTCTCCTCACCAACTTGCCAACTTTTCCTGGCGTTTGGATTTGGGGAGAAAATCGCCATTCTAGAGCCGCTAGTTTATGAACATTCAGAAAATGTGGTTTTGAACAAAATTTGTTTTGGTGATTCAGGCCTTTATCGCTCACTTATTGACACTTACTGAATAGTAGTAGGCATTTTGGGCGATAAGTGCTCGATAAGTGGCTTATGAACGCTTACTGCATAGGCCCCTTAATGTTAATTTTAATAACAATGTTGTTGCTTAATAATTAATTCCTTAGTGGCTAACTGCTAAGGTAATTAAGCTGTTTTAATGTCAATTTTAATAACAGTGTTGCAGCAAGGGGTCTCCTGAGCTGAACCGTATTCATTTCATCCTCGGGGACCACCTGCTTCCTGAGTTACAGGCCCCGGTACGTGGTGCCAGTATCTCCCTGCATTGGTTAAATCTCTTGGTCATGTGGCCATGATATTTAAAGCACAAGAGAAACCTGGGACTGTAAGTCGGGAAACAGGGGTCCCTGAGGATGAAATTAATGCGGTTCAGCTCAGGAGACCCCCTCTTATTATAATTTACATTAGAGGGCATGGCCTGGAGCCTGAACAAGATGGACATGTGAGGCTGCAGCTCCATAAAAAAGGAACATCAATCCATGTCACGATAACATGTGAAGGGTTATAATATACACAAAATCTCTGGGTTGAATTGAACACGACTTAGATATGATAAATTAAGTTTATTCCTTGAAAAAGGTGAACACACAAGATTGCACAAATAACATACAGAATATGAACACTTACTCAAGGTTTGGGGCAATGAAGCAATCAGGATCTGGATTGGCAATTCATTCACGATACAGGATACAAAACGAAGTCACAACGAAGACACTGGGCATAGGGCTTACACTCATTTATATGGAATTTCAGCCCTATCCCTTAACATTGGGTGCCAGGCATTGGTTATCAATTACCTCCACCCAATTACCCCTTGCCACCTCACGTGAGAAGCAAGGTAATACCTGCCCACAGGGTGGGCATTATTCTAATCAGGGGCTCATTTCCCTAGCCCCCCTCCCAAAAGCTTGGCGTCGCCCCGTCTGCCTTTTGGGTCCTATCACAGGAAAACCTTTGTCTCAGGGTGTGAAACACAACACTTTACCCAAGTACCCATGTACTGCTCTTCTTTGTCCTTGCATACACAAGCAGGGTGGGGGAGCCTTTGATCAGGGGGCTTATTGTAGACCACTTGTCGCCCCCTGAGCATTAACATACCATATGGGCCTCTAGCTTTCCCGGGCTTAGAAATACCAGGGATGCAGAGTAACATTTTAATATTAAACATATATTAAAATAATCCGTTCTGTGGGTCTGAGCGAGCTGAAATTAGCCAGGTCCTCATGCCGGAGGACCCTTGCCATAGTGGCCAAATATCAGCCCTCCACAACCTCCAGAGCCGGAGATACCAAAACCAAGTTAAAATCCCCTATTAACTTTAATGCAGGATTCTCCGGTATGCTAAATTAAATTACTGCATTCCACTCTTCCATTGAAATCAATGGGCTCCGCCGCTATTGGCTTTTAATGGAGCAACTCTGCCTTTGAATTCAATGGGAAAACCTCATTTTTCACATTTACCCATACTCCGTCTGGTTGATCAGAGAGGGCTGGAAATTACCATGCAGTCATGCTGGGGCAGTGACAATATCAACTCCGAATCCCAGCCCTCTGGTACTCACAGAACCGGAGATATGGGTTTTCACTTTACACACGTTTGGACTTAGCCGTTTCAAAGCCATGCGGCTTTCCTCCATTGAAATGCATGGGCCGGCGCCACCATAGGATTCAATGGGACCTCCGCTATCATTGAAGTCAATGGGAAACACACACTTTTTTTACAGTTAACCCTACTCCGTACGGTTGAGGGGAGAGGGCTGGAAATTGCCATGCAGTCATGCCGGAGCAGTGACTACATCCTGGCCAAATCCCAGCCCTCTGGTCCCCACGGAACCAGAGTTATGGGTTTTCAGTTTACACTGTTTTGGACTTAGGGGGTTATGTACTAAGCTCTGTTATGTCACTTTTAGAGCGCAAAGTGCTCTTAGAACGTGATGTTGCGCTGAACCCGATGCACTAAGCCACGCAAACAGGCACTTTGCGCTCTAAAACTGACTTTTTTCAGGAAATTTTTCTAAGTCCAACTTTGCTTGTTCGTTACCCTGTTTGCGTTAAATTCTGCCCTTAAGCGGGATGCACTGAGCAACGCAACCTTAGCGTACGCGAAAGTTGCGTTGAACAGAACACATCAGCTCAAAGTAGACGCAAAAAAAGCTGGACCTTGAAAAATTTCCTGCTTTACATTTTTGCATGCACAACACCCATACAACAGGCTGGCGGGTGTCCCCGGCTGACCCCGCGGGGGTCCCTGAGGGAGGCCAGGGGTCGCATGGGTGTCCCCGACTGACCCCGCGGCCCTGCGGTACCAATGTTGTGCCTACAAAAATAATAAACATTATTTCTAAATAAATACACCCCCCTAACACATACAGTACAATAAGCACCCACCCTGAACTGACTATACCCACCACCCATACCCATTGAGTAGTATAGTGGTACATCATACCCATATAATAATAATATGGGCATGATAAGCCTCTATAGCACTCAATGTTACATGGGCTTTTCTTTCTATCAGCTAGCGTACGGGAAGTTTAAGAATGCTAGCAGAGGGAAAAAAAGCAACACGTACGCTGTGGGTGTTTTGAGCAGGTACGTTAAAAAATGAGCTAAAGGCCTTAGTGAATCGTGTCCCTGGCCTCACTTTTTAACGGACGTGCTTTTTTTGAACATCAGAACGCAAACCCATTGAGCTGAGTGCATAGCCCCCTTAGTGTTTGATAGCCACGCGGCTTTCTCTGCCATTGCGGACAATGGTGCGACCCTCGTGGCCGGCGCGACCCTTTCTCGTCGCCATTAACTGTCGGTCTCAGTTGGGGTCGAGTGAAGGGGTTCCTAGGGGCAAGGGGCAAAACAAATTTTATTTCTGGGTGCCCTAGAACAAAAGTTCCCACGCAATTGGACATGAACTTGACCGAGACCTTAGACATTGTTTCCGCTCTTGCGGTTTTGCGGTCTTGCAGGCTGCCAGCTCGTCTCCGGAGGTCGGCTTCAAGAGGAGGAGCGGCGGTTCCCCATTGAAAGTGAATGGAGTAATGCATTTCAATGGGGAACCGCCGCTCCTCCTCTCGGACGCCACCTGCAGGTCTTCTATGATATCGGGCCCAAACCACTGAAATTCCATTGACTTGCATGGGGCGTCAATGGCGGCCTATGGACGAGCTGCAAAATGGACCCTAAAAAGGCGGGAAAGGGGACAAAGGGCTATAAACCCAAAATTAACATTAACCCTTTCCCTCCAGACTGGATCCCAGTGTATGTGGTTGATGCATACACTGTACAGGTACAAGCACCAATAATTGTACCCATATACATTTCTATCACATAGAACACAGTTTGCCCTGAGGCAGGGGAATAAAAACACATTAATTCCCTCTAAATGTGGAAATAGGATAACCAAGGGACGTACCTTTTGGTTGTGAAGCAGGGGAACATATGTATTATGAGTACATTTCGGGTTAACCCCTCACTTCCCAGATGGTGGAAGGGGGTGCCTAATGGGGGTGACCCCTTTATTACTCGCTTGGCACCCCTCCCCCATCACAATCCAGACTAATCCAGTCCCATACCTATCCAAAGCAAATAATGCTACACAAATCCGATTAGCCAAAGAAACAAAAAGTATTGAGAGGCCAAAAACTTGAATTTTGGACCCCATAGACAGCCGATCGGAGACTCGTGCAGGCTTAAGTCTCCCCCGGCCCCATAGACTGCCAGCCGGGGCCTCCCACGGGTGGAGAGGACCCGGGGGCGACTGCCCCTGTTGGAGTGCGAGCGCCCCTTTTGGAGGAAGGAGTCGCAGTAGCCATTCTGTCCTGGTGCCCAGCCAGATTGTTACCGGGTCTTGCCTGCCTCATTAGTCTGGCGGTCACTGGTGGTCTTGGAGAGGAGGAAGAGGAGTAGGGGCTCTATGCACAAAGCACCGAAAAGTTTTTTTTCACCACAAATAGCCTTTGCTATTCAGAAAGCGCCGATAAGTGGCCAAAATCGGCATTTTTTTGCCCCGATAAAAAATTA
The DNA here is from genome assembly GCA_036426205.1 of Ascaphus truei. NCBI lineage: Eukaryota > Metazoa > Chordata > Amphibia > Anura > Ascaphidae > Ascaphus > Ascaphus truei. The sequence goes on along the minus strand of WSYH01001973.1, from coordinate 52,303 downwards.
TCGGAAGGCGGCTGCCGATAAGCCACTTTTTGGCACCATACGCCACTTTTTAAAATCGGCTGTATTCTAGTAGCCCCGATCATGTTTTCGGTGCTTATCGGAGCTGATCGGCACTCTCGAAAAGCCATTTTTTTCGTCAAATCGTCCCGCCAACTCAAAGTTGGCAGCTTGGTGGGGAGAAGCATCGGCAAGAGCGACACTTAGAAAAAATCAGGCCTTTTTCCTGTCTGTGATTGATGCCGGGGGTCTCCGGAGCTGATACCCGCACCAGAGGCCCCCGACATGCATCCGAGGCAGGAAAAATGCATGTACAGGCCACTTCATTAACTTAGCGGCTAACCGCTAAGGCAATGAAGGGGTTAACCCGCCGTGCCAGGTTTATTGTGGATAGCGGGGGTGGATGAAGGGGGTATTTGGCCCTTGTTGCTTGTTTAGGGCTTGCGGGGGGGTTGCGGGTTAATACCACTACGGTAATGAAGGGGTTAAGCCCTCCCACTACCCACCCGCAAGCCCTAAACAAACTACCGTTAGGGCTAATACCCCCTTCACCCACCCCCGCTACCCACAATATACAATATATATATATATATCCCCAACAACCCCTATACCCCCCTAACATACACATACAGTATATGCACAGCAATGATACTATAGGCCGGCGGGAGCCCTCGGGTGTTACTCGCAGGCCTGCAGTACCAATTCTTTGCCCCACCCCCCAAATTAATGTCAAAACACATACATACTTATAAATAAATACCCCCCCCTAACACATACAGTATAGTAATGGGCACAATTACTATTATCCACAAATGGATAATAGTGAATGTGCCCATTTAAAATACATAAAGAACAATCAATACATTAAATACATATTGCACTCACCCATGTCCGGCTGCCACGATGAAGGCCATCTTCATCACCATCCATGCCCCCTCCGCTGCTGCAAAACAGACACACGAATGAAAACATCCAATGTAATGTCCCCTAACCCCTTAATCACCATAGCGGTTAATAACCGCTACAGTCATTAAGGGGTTAACCCACCCTCACCCACCACTCGGGAGGCCTACATACCCTCCCACACTAACCCCCCCACCCCGTGAGGCCTAACCACCCTCACACACTACCCACAAGGGAGGCCTACCCACATACCCTTGGGGCCAATACCCCTCCCGTCACCCCCATTACCCACAATCAAAACAATGCACAGCCCCACATTAAACATCATTCTATTTATAAAATACATTACGAGCCCGGAGAGAGATCCACACACCACGAGCACTTTATGGGTAGCAGCCCTATCTGCAAAACGCCTTTTTATCTCTTACATCTTGTGAGTAGGCACACCTAAAGAGCCAAGATTTCCACGCATTTGTTACCCAATTGTCAATACATCTACACTTATATTTTGCACTGTTTTTCTTTGTGTTTCCCATATATGCTCCTCCTGGATTGTATGAGATTTATCACACTTCTGGAACCCGTGAAACAGGTCCCACCAGAGGGTTTGAGCAGGGTTATGTATTAATGTCATATTAATTTCCACATTTTGGCACATATATTATTTTGCACTTATTGATAGTTGCACTTATTATTGTTCACTTTTTTGAGTTGTTTGCGCCTTGTTTTCACTATCATTCACTATATACACACACACACACGATGAACCAATATACAAATAAATGAAAGGGTTATCAAAAACATGCTGTACTACAAATACCACTTCTCCATACAGACACACTAGAATACTGTAAAATCAATTTCCTTTAATAATCCAATCTGATCTTCCAATCAAAATCCTCAAATGCCAATCAAAAGCCTCAAATGCCACTCAAAACATTGCATTTACATTGTATACATCATGCTTACAATCTATGCACCATGTACATTCTGCAAATGAATGTTAACAATAACATATTCCAAAGAAAATACCAATACATCCAAACAAGTATACTATTTAAACCAATCCAGTAACCATAAATCAATTAGCATTCATTAATTAAATCCCTAAACAATTTACATTCCATCCATAACAATTAAACAATTAAGTAATTCAATCCTTGAACAGAACAAGTTATCCTCAGAAAAAATATAAGTACCAAAAAGAATACAATATACAAAAGCAAGCCTCACCCTGACCTAAAGTACACCATACAATAGCAAAAATTACATCTACAGTATCTAATTTTCAAATACATGACACACACATTTATGCATAGCAGCATAGGCAAAATCAATGTAAACACAGCAAAACAAGCTTTTAAAACAACATCATTTCTTACCCTGTATGTATATATCGATCTAGACATACATACAGTGGCAAAAAAATGATATAGCAAGGGCCACACACACACATACTGTACACACAAGAAGAAAAAAAATGGAAGAATTTTTTAAAGAGTTTTTGTGCGAGCAGACCAAACAGCAGGGACAGTTAATGCAGGAGCAGACCAAACAGCAGGGACTGTTAATGCAGCAGCAGGCCTGGCTGCAAGCAGAGAGAGATGAAAGACTATTGCAGCAGCAAACACAGCTCATAGCCCAGCAGCAGGCAGCACAGGAGGAGCAAATGGCCAAGCTGCTGACCCAATTCCAGGGGTCTGCCAGTCCAGAACTTGCAAACAGACCCCCGATACTCCTGAGGAAAATGGCGCCGAACGAGGATCCAGAGGCTTTTTTACTGACATTTGAAAGAGTTACCCAAGCTCAGAGCTGGGCTACAGATCGCTGGGCAACTGCTTTGGCCCCACTCCTCATAGGAGACGCCCAGGCCTCATATCAGGGTCTCCCAGCAGATCAGGCAATGGACTACCGCCACACACACACTGACTGACACACACACACACTGACTGACACACACACTGACACACACTGACTGACGCACACACACTGACTGACGCACACACACACACAGACTAACTGACGCGCACACACACACACACACACACACACTGACACACACACACTGACACACACACTGACACACACACACTGACTGACACGCACACACACACTGACTGACACACACACTGACTGACACACACACACTGACTGACACACACACACACTGACTGACACACACACACACACAGTGACTGATGCACGCACACACACACACTGACTGACTGCCGCACGCACACACCGCACGCTCGCACACACTGACTGACGTGCACACAAACACTGACTGCCGCACACACGCACGCACACACTGACTGAGGCACACACACGCACACACTGACTGTGTGTGTGTGCGTCAGTCAGTCTGTGTGTTTGTGTTTCTGCGTCAGACTCACTGACGCGCGCGCACACACACACTGACTGACTGACGCACACACAATGACTGACGCACACACACTGCATGAAGCTGTAAAGGGGGACAAACAGAGCTGTAAAGGAGGGAGGGGGGACTGGATTGATGTGAATGGGGGACAAACAGAGAGAGGAGAGAGAGAGGAGACAGAGAGGAGCGGGAACATTACATCCCGGGCAACGCCGGGTCTCTCAGCTAGTATCTTATGTTTCTATTGCTACAGAAATACATCAGTTTGTTATTACAAGGTGTTCTCCTCTTTAAAGATTCATAGAGTGGACATTCTGTATGTTCTCACAGGCCAATGAAACACAGTGCAAGGCACATGAATAATAGATACATGCATTACCTTGTTATTCTTCTGTGTCAGATCTGCTTGGTCCTATTGAGAACGTTCTGCAGAGAGTCTGTGTCCTCGTCTTGGAGTGGGAGATAATGTTGCTTCCAGCATATTCCATTTCAATATAATCAGATAGCAAAGGTAACAGAGCGGTGATTGTCTGAGAAAGTAAAAGCTTGGCTCGGTATGAAGTCTCTCCTGGTCTAATTACAGCGCAGCAGAGAGCTCCCAAAGGGGGGTGTTTCATAGAATTAAGATACCCAGACAGCTGACAAGAGGAACCGAACTGAACTGTGCAGTGAGAGCAAGGGTGACAACTCCAGTCCTCAAAGGGACACCAACAGGTCAGGTTTTCAGGATATTGCTGCTTCAGCACAGGTGGCTCAATCAGTGGCTCAGTAGTTGCAGCATGTTCCCAGTAGTTTTATGTTTTGGAGCAATATAGCGGTAAAATAACATTTTTTGAAGGGGCTCTTTAAAATGGCAATTCTTTTTTTGTTCTGCATCATTTGTAACTCCGATCCATGCAACACTGGAATCACTTCTGTATTCTGCATTTCCAGCTAGGTATGAGCCTTTAAATGACCTCATATTAAAGCTGCAGACCAAGCAATATCCTACATATGTTTATTTTGTTTTTTTAAATAAATCAGTTTTGTACTATGAGAAAATAATTGTAGCATGTTTTGTTTAATTAAAACTCCGAATTACATTTTTAGTGTATTACAATGTTGTTTGTTCTTGTATAGCGCTGCTAGTTTTACGTAGCGCTTTACTGAGAAGTTTTGCAGACACAGGTCCCTGCCCCGCGGAGCTTACAATGTAAGTTTTTTTTGGTGCCTGAGGCACAGGGAGATAAAGTGACTTGCCCAAGGTCACAAGGAGCCAACACCGGGAGTTGAACCAGGCTCCCCTCAAACTCAGTGTCATTGTTTACAGTCACTGAGCTGCTCCTTCTCTCTTGTAACTGTTCTATCAATTGTTTGTCATTGCAGATTTATGTATTTTATGTTTTAAGGAACTGCCCCATTCTGTAAACTTACAGTAATTGCTGTGATTATTAATCCCTACTTACACCCCTACCCCATCCCCTGCTCTTATCCTCTGAAGTCTCTCCTCTGATTGACAGAACCAAAAGAACCATAGGATAAGAAATCCCGGCGAGGCCCATACATGGTGTGACAGGCGACCGGCCTTACCTTTTGGTGGGGCCCCATGGTGGCATGCCGGCAGCAGGGGCCCCTCCTCCTGCAGCGTCATGATGTCACGGCGTAACGTGACGTCGCCAAGGCAATGCATTAGGTAAGACCCCCCTGCGCGCAGACGCACCTCCCCCTGCAACACACACACCCATCCCCACCTTCCTCCTTCCCTACCTTGGGGTGAGACGGGGTGCGTTCCTGCGCCGGTTCAAAGACTCCCCAGCTCCCTCCTCCAGCTCTCCCCTATTCTGACCAGGGCCGTTATAACACGACCTTCGTAGGCCCCAAGCACTTTTATTTCTAGAGGCCTGTGTCCCCGATATTTTTACTATTTTTATGCTAATTTCATTGTTTGCTTGTTTCTTTCGATACTAGCGATATATGGCAGCGATACTTTTGTTTCGATATTTAAAGGTATCGATACTTCGAAGGCATTTTAAATTACAATGGGCTGTTTTCTCTTATTTTGTGAATTTTTTTGTTTAGGTATTTTTTCAAGTGAAATATTGTAGGCCCTAAAAGGTTCGTAGGCCCTAAAAGGTTCGTAGGCCCTAAAAATTGGGGCCTATGCAGAGAGCAGCGCTATTTCGAAATTCGCCATTTTTTGGAGAAAATCGCGCAGAAAGCAGCAGAAAATGGCGAGTTCCGAAAAACGCGCCAATTTTTCTTTTCTATTTGTAAAACTCGCCTCGCGGCTGGCGAGAACCTCAATCTCGCCAGTTTTAAAAATATCCGTATGCAGAGAGGCGCGAACGGCATCTAGCGGCTGTTCGCGCCAATAAAATGGCGCGATTGTCTCCTTTTTGCCTCGCCAGAAAAAACTGGCAAGAAGCTGCCGCTCGCGGCCATTGCAAAGGGAAAAAAAGGCGCGAATTTGTTTTTACACGTTTCTGAAGCGCGCATCTCGCCAATTTAAACTCGCCACACGCATCCATGTTAAACATAGCAGAATTCGCACTTTTCTGCATATGGAGAATAAAACTCTCCAAAAAAGCTACTTTTTAATAAATTCGCCAATTTTAAAATTCGCTGCTCTCTGCATAGGCCCCTAAGTATACAAGCAGTCTTGGCGGGGTGCTAGGGTGCCACGTGTGGTGGACAGGGCACGGAAAAAAGTGAATAGGGCCATAGGCAAGTTCATGGCGCAGTGCGGGGATTGGGAGATTTGACACCCTGATTTCAATTCTAGTGCCGGCGGTTTGCTCAGGGCTGACAGGTCCACATGTCGGATATTGGGATAGACCTGTTTAACAACACTTTGCAGGAGGGCTTGAAGAGGGTTCTGGCGTGGTTGTCGGTACGGACCTAGAGGGTTTAAATTGGCCCATCGGTGGTGGCTCCTTGGGGGTAGGTGCTTGTTCTTGCCAGACTGGGAGCTGGGAAATTTGAGCCTGAGTAGGCGGGGTCATTTAGACATGACTTTGAGAGCCCACTCGTGAAGGGGACACAAGGTCAGTGGTTCAAGGGCCGGCTGACCGTTCCCTTCCCCTCCTATCAAAGGAGCACTCTGGCAGGGAGTGTCATTTACCCATTGATAAGTTTTTGTCTAAATAATTAGCCGCTGCCATTTATACCTCCAGTTCCGGTCTCCTGTATTTATTTGTGCGTTGCATGTGGGTACGGGGCGGGGAGAGGGTAATCTCCTGGCAGCCTCCCTGGTCATGTACAGTGTCGGGATTGCTACATCATACAGTAGCAAAGAGATCTTGGAGTCGCTGTAGAGATCACAGACATGTTTCTTAAAAAATTAACGAAAGGTTAAAATATGATTTTTAAGTGGGGTGGGGGGTTAGTTAGCACCTTTACAGAGGTAACCATTCATAAATATAACTGTTCTGTCTGCAATTCCATTTCATACTGTCAATAATGTATGTAATAGTCAATGATTAGTGGTTCATATAATTAGTAAGTCTAGCCTATAGAGTAGCACTTTAGCTTCCCTTATTCTTAGACTGGTTAGACAGCTGATGTGCAAAGTAACTTCCAAACTCCTCAGAGTTGATAGATAGAAAGCACTAACAGAAAGAGAGAGAGGGAGAGTATGTCATTTCATTTGTAAGTTTATAACAAATTAACTGATGCATTTGGTTGCAAGCTTTCAGTAACTAATTGGTCTTGAAAGCTTGCATCTAAAAGCATCAGTTAGCCAATAAAGGTAGATTTGTCTGCAGAGAAATGACTGCTTTGACAGCACAGGTCATAGACAGATTTAGAAAGGGAATAATAATAATGACATTTCTGTCATAGAAAATGATAGAGCCACATGTAGTGAAGTACTTCATAGTCAAACATCATAATTGAGAAGAGCCCAATTTATCAAGCTTAGTATTTGCAAAATGTCACAAAGTAGCCCAGATGGATAATCAGCAACAGTTTATAAATGTGTGACCAGAGTTTTTCATTTTTGCAATTAAAATTTCACAGAATAATAAATCATTGCACGACACGAAATTTTGCAAATTTGGCAACTTTGTGTCATTTTCTAGATAAGTTAATTATCTGGAGAATGAGGAAAATCAGTTAACCTTTTCAGTAGCGGAGGGGCTCTTCAACGATCATACGATCATGATCTCACTGCTGAAACATGCGTTAGTAGTGAGCGTGATCTCCGCTATAAAATGAAAAAATTAGGCATGACGTTTACTGAACGTCACAATGGCCTCTAGGATGCCGGTTCTCGTGACGTTCAGAAAATGCCGTAAGGGCACTTAACCGGTTAATCTGGTACATGTAATTTCTAAAGGAAATAAAAAAGAAAAGCGCAGAGGACGCCATGGTGTATTAACTGTTTACTTTTAGAACACAATCACTGCAAGTTTAAGTATTGCCCTTACAAAATGTATTTTATTTAAATTGCATATCACCATAATTGGTATCACACTTTTTTTCGCAGCTCTATTTAGTTTAATCTCTGTTGTAATAGCTGGTCTTATCTGTTGTGCTTTTTCTCTGTCTGGTCAGGTATCAGTCACTGTGTCTCTGCTTTCTCGCTGACCGGATAAACTTAACTGTGCTGTAGTCCGCTTCCTACTGTACAGCAGATGGTAATGAGTAGTAAGAGGCTGGTATTCTGTGTAATGGGTGCGGCAAACTTTGGCATACGGCTTTCCGCCCAAGTTGTCCCTGCTTCACAGTCGGTTCCAGATGACAGTCAGTACAAATGCTCCTCTAATGACTGTAGTAATCTCTTTCCTGAAGAAAACCCACAATGGCCCAGAGAGCATTAATTTAGAGCAATACCAAAAGAATTTCCATCCCATACAATAAGCATCTATAAATCATTTCCACGTTTTAATTTTATACCCATATACATTGTTTGACCAGGTATGTTGTTCCTCCTAGCGAGTAGAGATAATGCATGCACTCAATAAGAGTTGTGTGGGGGGTACTTAGCTGCCGGTGCGTAGCGTTCAGGGTAATCCTAAAGTCCCAGTAGTAGTTAACGAACAAGAATGACGCAGGCACACGGACTTTAGCAGGATGCTTTAATGACATTAAGGCATCCTGCTTAAGTCTGTGTGCCTGCTTCATTCTTGTTTGTTCCTCCTAGCGAACAGATGTACACTTGCCTAGACAAGTGAAAAAGAGACCCCTATACAACTAGCACTCATTAGATGGATATGTGATATATACAAAATAAAACTTAACCTTTATTGGTTTTCCAGATTAATATATATAATTGGGATGAACACTAAAACACAGACAAACAACACTTATAACAGCTAATCACGTAGATAATTAAAACAAGTATTAAACAACACACATCCATCCGGTTTGCTGAGTGGATACTTTTATTGTTAGCTACCAATACACTTCATTTGGGGCTTTCCATTCACCAACTTTATACTTTTAGCTACACTGTAGCCTATCTTGACACTATCCAAGCTTTTTAATTGCGTTGCCTACAAGGACTACTTGTAAGTGTCACTTCTTTTGAATATAATGTGAATACAATCAATCTGGCAAGACCTAGCCTAAAGTATTCATACTATATGCTGCATCAAGTATACTTGGTTGAAAAATATTTTTTGTATTAAAACCAACCATTATTCACAAGTGGGGTGCTGTCTAGAACTGCACCCTTCATTGTTTTTTCATTGCAGCTTGTTATTACATCTTTTTAGTGACTATTCAATCAGGAGTGGCATGTATGGTGTTAGGATGCTACCTACTACACACCATACTTTTTGGACGTACATATATTCACCACCCTGAGGCATCTTCTACATTACTATTATAACTAATTCAAGGTGCCAATTTATATCTGTATCAATTAGTCCCTCTGTACACCACCCTAACCACTGTGCTTTGGTTCGGATGTGTGTTGTTTAATACTTGTTTTAATTATCTACGTGATTAGCTGTTATAAGTGTTGTTTGTCTGTGTTTTAGTGTTCATCCCAATTATATATATTAATCTGGAAAACCAATAAAGGTTACGTTTTATTTTGACTATATCACATACCCATCTAATGAGTGCTAGTTGTATAGGGGTCTCTTTTTCACTTGTCTAGGCAAGTGTACTTCTGTCCAATATCTCTTCACCCCTGGCATCATTCCATAGACTGTAGCAAGAGCAAGCTTTTCTCCCCTCTCTCTCCCATCTTTCCCACTCTCTCTCAGATTTTACTTCAAAAATGAACACATAGACTCCAGTGGGAAGAGAGTAGTATGAACTACCAGAACCCTAATATAGGGACAGATTGTAGATGGTCATATGAAGGGACTAAACATGAAACCTTCATTTAATCCTTTCGGTGAAAGTGCTTGCAGGGTATAAATCCATCGTGACTCTTCTTGTAGAAGAATCACGTCAATATCCCCTTTCCTTTGGCCCAAGGAAAATAGATCTACAGTATGCCCCTGAAGGACATGAAATTAGTGTCACCATTGTGGCAAGTGTTGGCATGCCTTGCCACCGGGGTGTCTGTTTTGTTTCTGATTGTGCCTAGATGTTCAAGTACACGTTGTTTGAATTGTCTCTTGGTTTTACCGATATAAATGTTACCTACACCCCCCCTGATAGTTTAGTCCAAAGCTTTGACAGCTTATAAACTTCCTTATCTGATACATTCAGTTAGATAGAGAAAACAACCGTGAGAATGAACCTGCACCTTTTTTCATTCTACCCAAAGGACTTAGAAACAATATGTGAAAAGTATATTTTATTAAATGGTGTTTTAATGGTATATATGCTTGTGCACGGTATTAGGAGCTGGGGACTTCCAGGTCCACGGTTACGAGAGACCATGTGACTACCAAGCTTGGTGCCACCAAGTCTGCTCGGGTCCCGAAAATAAAAGCTTGGTGCCACCAAAATCTGCTCGGGTCCCGGACATTAAAGCCTTAGAGGTTGCCATGGTGTGAAAGCCATCTGGGCAGCAGGGTTAGCCTCAAGTACTCACGTCCTGGGATGAATGGAAGTCATCGGACCACCATTTGTCCATCACCAGACTTTGAGGTGCCTAACTCCGCAATGTGGCTTCTGATTGACAAGTGGCAGAGGTGCCAGGTTGGCGCATGACCTTGTCAGAATCCGAATGCATGCTTGCCCGGCTTAGATAGACTGGCAATACTCTGATAGGCTAGTAGGATTCTTCCCAAGCTTGGATTGGCTGAAGTGTTTCATGAATGAACTTTGAAATACTATAAGAAACCCTCAGCCAATCCGGACGTGAGATTCACTCAGATTCTAAGCGCCAAGACAGCAGCGGCAAATTCAAAATCCCCAAAAGATGCTCTTGGAGAAATAGCAGTGAGCCGGCTTCAGAAATTTCAATGCGAGAAATTTTCTAAGTCCCACTTTTTGGGGACAAGTTCTGAGAATAGAACGTAGCGGTCGCGGCTGGGATTGCAAGCCGAAAAGAGTACCAGGACGTTTGTTACTATCTCTCAGTCAAGGGATTTTGGCAGCTCTGGAGCATACAGCGGTGTCGTCGGGAACTTCATGCCGATTTGAGTTCCAGGACATTTCGGGACAATTCGTGGTCAACCTAAAGACTTTATTTTATGTGCTATTTCACCTAGGAAAGTCCAGTTTTGTTGCCCAGACCCCCAGTGTGTTTTATTCTTTATTTTGTAATCCACTGTTTCTACGCCTGTTTCTATGGAATAAATGACAATTTGTTTAACTATCTTGTTTTGCTCAGTGAATGGCCCCGGTAAAAAGGTGTAAATACCTGGTCACTCGTGACAACATGGTTTTAGGAAACTTATATAAAGAGACGGGCAATAGGAGGGTTTATGACAAAACACACTAAACATTCACATAAATTGAAAGCAGATACCATAAGAACAAGTTTTAGACTGCCTGTTTTCCTACATCAGATTCAATTTAAAATATTACTTTTGTCTATGTTTAGGATGCCTGTGCCTATTCCATGTTTAAGGATATCATCCATATTTGTACCTGCACATAATTAAAGAAATAAATCTGCACATCTGAACTGCAGCCAATTATGTTAGTACAGGAAGTGTACGCTATGTACTTTTATGGGTTAGTCTATAGGAACTATACAATACGAATATGTACTGTATTGTGTTTCTGGCAAACGTGGAAAAACACTTTTAGGGAAACTGAATAATGGTGAGGAACTCGATCCAGGGTCAAGAAAGAGAAATTAATTTTAATTATTTATAAAATGTTGTACCAGGAAGTAATACATTGATAGTTACCTCTCGTTTTCAAGTATGTCCTGGGCATAGCGTTATGATGACAAATACATGGTTACAAATACATAGGGCCTCATGCAGTAAGCGGCGATAAGGCTTTTATCACCATTTATCCGCCAAAATGGGGTTTCAGATTCAGTAAGCGCCGATAAGAGCTCAAAATCGGCAGTTTTTATTGGCGAAAAACATTTATCGGCATTCGGCTGCCGATAAGCCTCTTTTCGGCATGTATCGGAACTTTTTTTAATTGGCTGTATTCAAGTAGCCCAGATCAGCTTATCGTTGCTGATCGGCACTCAAAAATGGAGATTTCATCGGGAATTCGTCCCGCCAACTAAAGTTGGCAAGTTGGAGGGGAGAACGATCGGCAAGGTTGCCGGAACGGCACTTGTATTGTATTGTATGTCTTTATTTATATAGCGCCATTAATGTACATAGCGCTTCACAGTAGTAATACATGTGGTAATCGAATAAATAACAGATAATATAAATAACAGATCATGGGAATAAGTGCTTTAGACAAACATAACATTAAGGAAGAGGAGTCCCTCTCAGCTCTACATCAATGGAGTCAATGGAGCGGGGACGTATAACATTATACTAGTGTTTACGTTTTATTGCTCGGAATACAAATGTGCTTATCATTACAGTGTAGAGGGCATTCATTTCATCGTGTCACCCCTAACGTTTATTATTTGCATAACATTGTACTTTAATATGTTATCATCATTTGTGTGTCACATTACTCATCATGTTATGATGTGTATAGGGAAAATCCTATACTCAACTCTTTAAGGAACAGGTCACATCATATCCAACATGTTACTTAAGTGTGCTTCAATTTATTATATGATGTGACACATTTCACACATCTAACACATGCAGCGTATAGTAATGTTGCTATACATGACACAATGCTTTCAATGTGTAACGCATGATCAAACGTTAATGTAGCTGTTTTATTTCATGTTTACATGTCATTTGTGTCCTCACTTTTTTGATGACGTCCGCAATTGGACACTCAATCACATTGCATGTTTACATTGGACACTATGCATTACAAGAACTTCATGCTAACTTATACACACATCTACAATAGTTACTCATTCTTACACGTTTCAAAATGAATCAACAGCAACTATCCTGATGCCTGAAATTTATGAATATGCACAGTATAATTAATTGATGTCAACATGTGACAATAACATTGCAAGTTACACATGTTGCAATGAACTTTTTCCACGTCAATGTCATGCTTGTATCCTAATTAGATGACTGAGTGTTGCGTTCAGAAGTGGTACATGCATTACACATTCCACAAATACTTTCCAATAAATGCTTAAACAAAGCTTAACGTTACATCATTGTGAAATATCATGATTAGCTGCTGAATAAACATTAATACTACTTGTTAGATGAAATGGATACAGGTTGGGACTCAACGACTTGGATCTGTTAATGTAACACCTTGCACTTTAGCATGTCACCTGACATCATCACATAGGTATTTAAAGGAGGGCAATTACCTGCTCATTCACAGCTACAGACCTCAAAATGATGTGCTTGTTTAGGTGGAACATTCTATTGCACGAGAGCCTTGCTGATGGAGAGGATGTCATAGGCCAACCAAGGGACAGGGACAGAGCCAGGGACAGTGGCAGGGACAGTGACAGGGACAGGCACGCAGACAGGAGAGGGAGAGGGACAAGGAGAGGGAGAGGGCAAGGAGATGAGAGGAGAAGAGAGAGGAGAGAAGTTTGCCTCATCCACGTTTGTACAGGGAGAGAACCCTGTTAGATGGGATGAGTGAGGAGGAGATTGTAAGTCGATATCGTTTGAGTTCAGCAGCAATCTTAGCTCTTTATGAAGAGATACGGGGAGATTTAGATTTTGTGACAGCCAGAGGTCGTGCAGTCCCTGGGCTTGTTAAAATGCTGTGCTCATTACATTATCTTGCTTCCACGTCATTCCAGACAACTGTGGGCATAGTGGGCGGGGTCTCGCAATCTACATTCTCACGGGCCTTTACCCAGTTTCTATGTGCACACAATAGATGCACTAGGAATTATATTCATTTTCCTACAGAGCACACAGAGTGGCTGGAAGTAAGGAATGGCTTTTATACCATAGCCGGGATACCATGTGTGATGGGTTCAATCGATTGCACCCATGTTGCTTTGATCCCGCCTAGTCAGAGTGAGCATTCTTACCGCAACAGTAAGCACTACCATTCCCTGAATGTACAGGTGGTATGTGATGCCACGATGAAGATTATGCATGTGGTAGCCAAATTCCCTGGTTCCAGTCACGATTCTTCTATCCTGAGAAACTCATCAGTCTTCCAGGCTTTCGAAGAAGGCTATTTTGGACCTGGTTGGCTGGGGGTGAGAACATATTATGATGTGTTAACAAACAACTCTTGGTTTTCTAGGAAATGTTGTATGCAATAATGTTAACACAAATTGTTTCATATTTGTGCACGATGGATTATAGGTAACTCAGGATACGGAATTAGGCTGTGGCTGTTGACCCCTGTGGCAAACCCTCAATGTGAAGCAGAGGAGAGGTACAATGTTGCCCATATATCTACGCGATCCGTCATAGAGAGGACATTTGGTCTTCTTAAGACAAGATTTAAGTGTCTCGATAGAACAGGTGGGGCACTTCAATATAAGCCTGCTAAAGTGTCTGATATTATAATTGCATGTTGCATTTTGCACAATGTGGCACTCCGCAATAATGTACAAACAGACATACATCAGGGCTTGGAGGAGGAGCATCCCGTCAATTTACCAGCTGACACTGAGCAAAGAGCCAGTGGTGTTGAGACACGTCTCAATGTCATAAACACATTTTTTTCAGGTAACCAAATACATATATGTTCGTAGTACTACATACATATATTCATTGTTTATTATGATAAATACATTTGTCCAAATATCATTCACTTAGGAAACAGATGAATTATGGGTCGCACTTCTTTATCTTCTCTGCTGTCTGGACAAATTCATGTGGCACCGGTATGTCATTCATCCACACGTTCTATTATCCTTCTTATAATTGAAAGTTTTAGTGAGTATGTGCAAAAATGATGTTTACAAAATTAATATTTTATGTACATGCTCTTTTTGTTTATGCATACACAATACACTTATGTCCATACTCATTAGTTAGTGCAGTATGGTTACATACAATGTTATTTTTGCTGCGTGACATATGCATCACAATGATGTGTACACCACTGTATTTTTCCTATTATATCTAACTACATCTACATTGTGTTTCATATCTAACACTAAATAGACACTTTGGTGTGTTGCTTACCTTCATGAACATGTCATGGCAATGTTTTATATTCACTCATGTTTTCTTTTTCAAGGTACATCACGTCAATGACTGCTCATGGTATGTATTTCAACTCACATCTCTCATAAGATGTGCCAACCTCTATAAAGGTATAGTTACAGGATGTGTAAACACAACAGACATAAATAAATGTTACTATAGAAATATGTATTTTCAGTATAGTGTAAGTGCGTTTTTCTACACTTGGTGGTTAATGTGATTTTTTGTTGAAAACCATTAGGGACATTACATTACAATTAATGTAGCAAACTTTACTCATTCCATTCGTGTAATATAGGGGTGGGTGGAGAGAAGGGGATAAACCCTGCTCAAATATTTATTATGGAGGATAACATCCACGGATGCACATGAATGATCTTAACACTCAATGCATGTTTGCCTGTAAACACACCAATGTATTATACATTATTTACATACCAATGTATGTGATTAGTTCTTCTATAAATGCATCTTCATGTTCATTATAACATTGTCACATGTGTATGTGTAACTCACACATGTGTGTTGATTTAACATTCATGTCGCATGTGTGAAAAACTTAATACAAAGTTACATGTAAATTATTTGTATTTGATACATTTCTAACTTCATTCGACACAATGACAATTGTGTTAATATAATTTTTATTTCATTCACGTAAGGTACTCATTATTATCATGATACTTGACAACTAATGTCAACATTAGAAAGTAAATTACGTTGACATTAGCATACGCACACATTTGAGCAGCACTGTGTGTGTGTGTCACACTTTCTGTGTCATTCATGTTTTCCAACATGAAATTTGAACAATTCACATACTAATGTTGATTGTATCATGAGACTCATTTTGCTCTGTCTGTGTTGAATCTTTAATAAAAAAACTAAAGTATAGTTAGTCATAAATATAAAATATACACACTAATGTTTATTTTTTCAGGTTGTGTAATTAATATTCAATAGCTCATATATGTTAGGTTAGCATTACAACTTATGTGAAATAAAAATTTTCACATGAAAACACTGTTTATATGACCTCCGTATTGTTTTTGTGTAGTTTCACATACAATGTATGTTACTTGTTATGTAGCATTTACATTATGTCACAAGTCACACGTGACATTATACAATATAGTACACAAATGTGTTTGCGGAGTGAGAAAGTTGGTTGCATATTTAACAGAGCAACACATATAATGTTAGTAGAAGATATAAGCAAAATAATTACACTTCTAACTTCAGTGCTTAGATACATCATAATGTTAATTAAGTGCATACTAAATATAGACCTAACCGGATACAATTATGTCTTCATAGTTAATCTGCGCAACAAGCATTGAAAGCATTGTAACATATGTATTATAATAGTTGTTTGTTCATCGTCAGAATCATCTAATATAACGAGTATATCTTCTTCAATCATACATTGATCACGTGTTCATCCGCGACATCTGTGAAATATAGCAAACACATAATGGTCAAATATGGCACATTTATATATGTATGTGCATGAAAACGCGTAACACAACTCTATATGATTGGGGATAATCACGCATAACTAACGTATATGTTGAAAGTTCAAGGATCAAACCACAGATATAGAACTGTCATTTTGATTATGGCTTTGCTGGCATTACTACGGATATGATATTTACAGTGCGTGTATACATAATAATGTGCACGCACAACTTCAGTTGCGCGCACACTTAGCGATTGTGTGGACTAAGTCTTAGCGCATGCGTGAAACAATGTGTACGCTGTGCGTTGAATACATGTCCCTCCATGGTGCTGCTAGCAGTAAGCATATCATGGTTGGAAGTTATGCTATGCTAGCGAAACTAATTCACTTAGACACACGTACTGATATTACTTTTTGTTACGGACGTGTGCACATGGAAATAACGGGCGATCAGCCAATGAGCGATCAAAAGATGTGTGACGTCATGTGAAGGCACCGTTAAATGCACGCAAACACTCCTCCCACTTAATTAACATTGCCCGCCAGCGCTGTACACGAACCGAAACACCGACGCGCACGCATGACACAGTGCACTGCCCATAACAATAAGCAACGGTCACAGCCAATACGCTTTCACGCGCGCATGTCGGTTGGGGGCGGGGCTTGCTTCCATAAACCTTTTTAAGGACGCCTTGGATCATGACAAGTGTCCCACGTCATATGTGGCCGACCGTTTTGTTATTACTATGTTGCATGCTAAACAATGAGGTGTGTGTGTTACAGTTAGTGTAACATGTTGAAATTATACTTTAAAAGAGATATTAGTGTAGGTTATGTGAGTTCGTCAACAATGTGTAGTAATGCTTTGTCATGTAGTATATTCTTATAGGAAATAATGTGTTTGTGCTCGTTACATGTAAGGCTGTCTGCAATGTTAAGCTGTATCCACGCATTTGGCTATGAAATGGTGGATCTTAAAAATGTACACTTTTACACTATGAGTAAACGCATAACGATTATTGTATTTACCTTTCTTGTAGAATTCAAAATTGGTTTGGCTGCAACTGGTCACTCCACAAAGCCACAGCAGTCTCATCCATGCTTGAGGCAACCGTTGAATCCTGAATCACACACATCTCCATGAGGCGCTCATATGTATCTGCACTGTCTTCTTCAAACAAGACGTCCGGAGGTACGTACAGTTCTTGGTTGTTTTGCCATCCACATAGGTATTGACGCATATAAGTTTGGAGACATATCATAGTTATGTGCATCTTGCATCTGGTCTTCATTACTGGAGGGTCCAGGTATTGCAGCAGGTATAGCAGCTGACGCGCCAGTCGTTGCTGCTCCATTGTAACTGTTATTAGGCAAAAAAATGCTATTTAACAGAAGATATGTTCCATGTTCCATGGTAATTTTAAATGATGGGTTAATCTGCCAACTTCCATATCGTTGGTCTAGGCAATCATGGACACGCTCAAAACATTCATTTGCTGATAAAGTGAATCGTACAGAAGTTTTAAAATTAGATTCTCGGCACGCTTCTTTATAGTATGGATATGTGTTTTGTATCATGTTATAGATGTGTGCCACGGTAGCTTGTTTTTGTTCAGTTGATTCAAATGCTTGTGCAATCATAAATTTATATGATTTTCGTGGATGCCTGTGCAATGTGGAAGCTTCTGCCATGTCTGCAGTGTTGAAGTGATTGAGTGTGTAAGTTGAGCGCATATGTTTGTCTGCAGAATGTGAAAATAGTAACATGTTATCTTGGTGGTTTCTTTCAAGGTTAAAATACAAGCTCTATGTTGTACACCTTATTTTTTCCCCCACTAACAATGTGAGAAAATAATTGAAACACATTCTTTGTGTAAGATAGTCATTTCACTGTAAACGAAACTTGTTTTTCCTCTTCATCAACATGTGCAAAACAAGTTTTCGATTGCAATTAAAATAAAAATGTGTCTGAAAGATTGTACAGTGAGAGAATGAACAGATTACTGCTTACACGGACCTATAATGAGCCACATACACACCTGTTTCTGTTTTTCTCTCTCTCTGTTTCTCAATGTTAAAATATCTCTCTCTATTTTTCTGTGTCTGGTTATCTGTGTGTCTCTCTTACACTGTCTGTTACTGTCTCTTGAGACATATATATATATATGTATATATATAAATATATATATACATATATATATATATATATATATATATATGTATCTATGTATGTGTATGTGTTAAAAATTAACTATAGTGTGTGTGTTTGTGTATATATATATATATCTATCTATCTGGATATATGTATAGATTTAAGGCCTTATATGCAAACAGGCCTTGTTATTTTCTTAATAATTCATGAAAGGTTATAACATTACTGGGTGAGTATGTTTGAGTGCCTAGGAAGGAAAAACCAGGGGAGCGTAGATACCTTTAAAAAGAAAAAAAAGACAAACATAGTGCAACCTGTAGCAAAATATGTTATAAGGAAGGTGGGTCGGCTCCCAGCCGGGGGGTGACCACATGTCGGCGGGTAAGGGGGTCCAATTGCCTAATGGGATATACCATCAGGAACGAGGGGGAAAAATTTGGAGGAGATCATCTTAGGAAAAGAAAAAGCACACGTGCAGTTCCAATAAAATACAGTTTCTCCAAAATGAAAAATGGAGGCTTACGAATCCCAATGGAGAAGACAGCATTGACGTTGGTGATCTCGAAAGACCACGGGGAACACACACTCACACGTCTCTGGTTCGCAACCGCCACGGTACCTACAGGCCTGGATGGCCGTCTCGTCACTCTTTTCCGTTCCTTGTGGGCCGTGCAAGGCACGTAACAACTTGCCGATCCCGGAAAAATTTGCGCCGCCGGTGGAGGAAAAAGCCAAAATGTTCCCCTGCCTACTGTCTCTTGATACGTTTTCCCTACATACCATTAGATTGGTTAGGTAGGGAGAACGTAAAGAGACAGGGGAGGGAAATTGTGCTGTTTCTACCGGCGGCGCAACCGAGGATGCGTGACGGGCCCCAAGACCGGAAGTGACGAGACGGCTCCAGGCTTGTAGTGTACGCGTGGCGGTTGGTGCTTGTACACAAGGTAACGCTGTAGTATGTGAAGTATGCTGATGATCGACCAACGGGCGGGGACACTTCAGTAAGTGGTTTCCGCATATGGTGTGGGGAACTAAAATAAACTAAAAAGTAAGAAGTGGCGCTCGGGCGTATACTCCAGAAGGGGCACAAAAAGTAGAGCCAGGCCAAGGCCTACATTTGAGGATGTGCGTCATATCCAGTAATCTATTATTGGTAGTAGATCTGAACCGTTGTGTGCATTACTCTTTCTAAAGGATTATCCTCACATACACATTGTTTCCTCTGGTGATAGAAGGGAAAAAAGGGGTGCCCACTCTGTCATTGGCCTTAGTAGGGTGTGGTGCCCGCGGCAGCTCCTGTATGACATATTTTGCTACGTTGCAGGCTATGTTGGTGTCTTTTTTTACTGTATAAAGACGTCATATAAGGGTTATAGTAAGCTAGCTCCCTGGTGTTTTTCCTTTCCTATGTTGCGTGTGGGTGGAACACTTAAAACAGTCGATACCCAAGGGTTTAGAAAGTGTCTCTTATTTTTACTATTGGTAGTTTGGTTTATCTGCAGCAAGGGTTTATATACATATGGGCAGTAGTTAAAATTTGAACCATATGATGTGTATACGAAATAATCATCAATATCGAGCAGTGGACAATGTGTGTGGCTGGAGGTTTAATTGAGCGGCCATCTGGTGGATGTTTGGTCACCTATATCTATGTTGTTAAAGTGCCGACTATGGTAACAAGAGGTCAACGGCTATAAATGTATAATAAGTAGAGTAGTGCGACATCGTGGTCACACAGGGGAGGCGCCAAGGTGGCTTAAAAAAGATACAACATGAAAGGCCATGAAAAATAAATCATGGATTAATTAGGAGTCGTCCATGACATGAATTGATATCAACTAGGTGGATGAGGGGGTAGTGCGGTAAGTCTGCGACTCGCGCTACTCCGAGACCGTGCATCCTTATCTGTTATTAATGGGTCACAATCTGTGTAGTGTGTATATACATCGTTACGTGTTCTAAACGTACTAGGAGTTGCAGTACTTATGATTGCGTGAGTATTGGCTGACCTCATAATATAGGATTGACCATCCGATTCTAAAGCACTGCCTCGGTGAAGTCTCCGTAGGGGGACGCACACCTAATATGAACTCGATTAACCCAGGCCTGTTTTTGACAACGACTTGTGAGTATATATATAATATTTATATCTAATATCTAATAGGTATATAGTATATAGGTATACGATAAGTGGATGTTAGGTAGTGAGGGGTATAGGGGGTGATAGGGATATATATATATATATATATATATCTCACACACAATTGTTTGTGTACATATATCACTACACAGTTCAGAAATATTTATACATCAATATAGTTTATTCTAAACCACTACTCATACATGATGTCATGCCAACATGTAAGAAGTATGAAAGAAGGTGAAGGTAAGTAATGTTGTTACTGAGTGATATACTCCTGACAACATTTTTAAAATGTATGGTGTGATTATAGATAGTGATTTACATTTGATCCAATAATATAGCATGAATGAGTTCTACATTACACTACCGACACGCTTTATTACTCTGCGCCAGATCCGCAAGCCGGGAGATTTCCCGGCTTGCCTAGTGGCGGCTGCCCCTACGCGCGTGCCGCGCGTCATAGACGCGCGGTCCCGGGGCGTCTGTGCGGGGGGGGGGAGCGTGCGCCCCTGCACGCGCGTTCCAGGGCTCCCCGCCGAGGGGAGCCCTGTGGTCCCGATCGCGGGAACAGCGCTCTAGGGGTTTCCGGGGGCCCGGCGGACCCGCAGCGTGGTAGGAGAGCGCGCCCGATCGGCAGGGCCCTTCCGCGTGCTTGTCGGGCGCGCCCATAACTCGGGAACGCCTCAGTCAGCCGGCAGCACAGAAAGTGCTCGAATGAACTTGGGCCGCAGCAGTGACCTAACAACACCAACATAAAATTTTAACAGGTAAGTGAATGTCAGCTTATAGAAACATGGCAACTGTGTAATGTTGTACCATAAATAAATTATTTATATAAATAATTATTAATAAATTACATTAATTCTCACACTGAACATTTCAAAAACCTTCATGTTACAAGGACATACTTGAATGTTTTGAAGCATCAGGAACTAATCATACATAAGTCATTCATTCCCTTTTCTCTTTAAACACCACGCACCAACTACAGATTTAGTGAATGTAATTATTTATTAATATTTTTTCCTTTTGAGATCCGAGTCACAGCCTGCTGTGTGGCTATTGCGTTTGCCTTTTCCGTTTGGCAACTACTTTGCCCTCACTTAGGAGGACTTGTACTCGCCTGTGACAGTTCAGGGCCACTGTTGGGGCTGTGACATTCAGGGACAGTGTGTTGTGGGCTTTGACAGTTCAGGGACAGTGGTGTGGGCTGTGACTTTCAGGGACAGTGTGTTGTGGGCTGTGTCACAGTTCCGCGTGTTTGTGATGCGTGTGGACCGGTTCAGGGACACTGGGTGTGGGTTGTGGCATTGGAAGAGTGATACACATTGTTCACGACTGAATGGTGGAGCCGTTCTAGTTTAGGTTTTTTAAACTTGCTCCAAAACTGGTTATTAAAAATTGTTTGCCTAAGTTTATTTTTCGTGTCTCATTTTAGGTGTCTGTTCCTGATTTTGACCAGATGTAAGCGTTGGATGTTGACAGGGACCTGCACAGAACTTGCAGCTACTGTACCGGTATCATCCAAACGGGGAATGGAGAAGTGATGACTCTGGAGAAAAAGTTTCGCCATGTAAAGATCCATCCTCAGATGGGGTAAGTGTAAATTGTTGGTTCTCTAGCAGTCATTCTCAACTGATTAGCTTGGCTTAAATTCTGACCTATTGCTTGTAATGTCCTGTTTACATTTTGTATTTCTTTAGGTACTTGGATGAAGACTCTTTCTAGTTTGACATTTGTTGATATCGACCTTTCCTGCAGTGATATCGACCTTTCCTGCTGTGATATCATCCTTTCCTGCTGATGATATGTTATCATTTCACGCTTGAATAATTTCTGAGTGGCGACGATTTTCTTCAACCACGATTCTTCTTTCAGAAGCTGCAATAGATGAGTTTGTGTCAAGAGCAGGAGTAGTTGAATGCTGTGTTAATGGTCGAGTGGGGAACATGTTCATGCTCACTTGATTGATTTGTCCTTCATTGTCAACATCAGCTTCTCACTAATAAAATGAAGACTTATGAACTGCCATGGAAATTTCTGTTTTCCATATAAATGAGAGTTGTTCTCACAGTGTATCACATAACATGTTTGAACTTTTAGTTGGAAAAAATTAAAATGTCCATTGAAGTAACAATTTGTTTGGACTCAGTGTAAAGAAGTTGAAGTTGATGTAACCTCACAAATCAGAGCTGATAGTTTACATCACACACATACATGTTGACATTCTAAACTACATTTTCAGTGACAAGAATGGTGGGAAGTTCATTCCATTGAAATGCATTTAGTTAGCATGGTAACATAACATCTAGAATGTACACATTACATGTCCTGCACCTCATCACTCATCTTCCATCGTTGACGAGGAGCTGGATGAAGCAGGGTATGAGACTTTTTCAGTGTGGGGTGACACATGAGCAGTCGGAGCAACTATATAAAAGATTAACATAAGAATTAGTTTGCCATGTGTACATAATTAACATATAAGTTTGTATTTGTAGTCTTTATGTTAACATAACAACATCACTTAATGAAATTAAAAAGATGTTTCTTGCAAGCTGTACATTATCCTTTAAATGTACAAGTGTGACTAATGTCCATTGGTTTGGTAATACCATAGACCTAGTATGTTTATACGTATGGTTTTAAAAAAAATAGTTTCAATTGGACCTACAATGCATATCTTGTGTAGTAAGATAAAATAATAATGTACATCAATACATCACTGCAAAGTTGACTCTGCTTATAATTCAGTATTAATTGTGGAAATGGTCACCAAATTTGTATGGGATATGTGTGAACAATTAATAGAAGCAAGTGTAGCGGTCAATGTGGCTGACACTCAACAACACATGAAGTGTGTCGGTCACAGATGTTAATGGTGTGATAATGGCCTTTTCTATAGAGGTTCAAAAACACATATGAGACGAATGAGTTACGTACGTTTTCATACATAGTGGGCTGGTGGTGTGACTTTTCCATAGACATTAAGATATTTCAATAGAATGTTATGAACTTCTGTGTAGCTTGCCAGCTTCTAAGAACGTAGTCCCTCCCCCAGGACGTCATAGAACCCTGATTGAGTTATAGTTGTAGCAGCTGTAGGGCGTGTCTAAAACGTTGACCGTAACATGACCCTGTGATGTGGCTGGGTGCCCAACCCCACCCCATTTGTTTTCTCCTCTACGATGTGATTAAATATTAATTGCAGCTTGTTCCACACAGTGGTATATAGCTAATTATAATCTCAAGTGAGGTACATATGAACACAAATCAATAACATGTGCTACATGGTTCCAAATTTGGCTTCTTGTGTAGACATGAAGCAACAAAGGATGTTTAATTACAAATCCACTAATGTGTGAGTGCAATTATGTAGTATGCAAATTAGATTGGTAGGGTAGGGAGAACGTACAGAGACAGTAGGAGGGAATTTTGCTGTTTTCCCTACCGGCTGCGCCCGGAAGTGACGTGACGGCCGCCAAGCCGGAAGGAAAGACGGCTCCAGGCTGTAGTGTACCGTGGCGGTTTGCTTGACACAGAGACCGTGTGATGTGGTCTTGAGATCACCACCGGTCAATGCTGTTTTCCCATTGGGAATCATTTGTAAGCCTCCACTTTTATCATTTTGTGGATAAACTGTATTTTAATTGGATTGCTGGCACGTGTGCTTCTCTTTTCTAAGGATTATCTCCTCCAAATTGTTCCTGCTGGTAAATGGGGGGGATCCCGGATAAATGTAGGAGGGAGAAAGGTATTGCTAAAAGAACTTTAGCGCGTTAAAAGGGGGTAGACTCAAAGGGTAAAAAATGAACTGGTTAGCAAACTTTAGGGGGCATGGCCTTATTGAGTGAAATGTTGGCCTCGGGGCTGGGGAAAAAAGTCCTTAGTAACAATATATTTGCTATCAGGTTGCACTATGTATTGTCTTTTCTTTTACCAACGCAAATGTGTATACAGACAACTCCCCTGGTTATTCCCTTCTCTATGGTTCGTTGTAGACCATTTGAAAGCAGTGGGCCGTCCCAAGTCGGTTTGTGTGGTCATTGTAATATGGTTTTACTTTGTATTTATGGATGATTTATCACTGCACATTGATAGAACTTACAAATGATATGTTTTTCACAATTAAGTAGTTTATTATAGACATCACTTCAGGCCTGTGCTTGTGTTGCCTGTTATTGGAGCGCCAATCCTTGGTGGGTGTGTCCAGTAATTGCGGCTACAAGTGGTTCGAACGTGCGCTATTTACGAGTCAGCTGTGTGACAATACGTAGATATCAACAGGCAACCGTCACGCCTCTTGTGTGGACGGGAACACCATAAAAAAAGATAGGCCTCGTGGGGGTGTTAAATAATCACAACATATATGTTAATTTGTGTGCTAATCTAATCCACCTGATGTGGTAAGGAAGCCTTGTTGATATCATTGTGAACTTTCATACAGATGATGTGAAGATATGTGCTTCATAATATAATTGACATCATTAACACAAGTGTCCTAAACACGTATATGCTGAACACAAGGCCTGTTTTTCTGACAACACTTTGAGATATATATATATATTATATCTATATCTATATATATATATATAAATAGATAATTCCTAAATAGTATGCAATATAAAGATATATATGGGAGGTACTGAATATATATTATATCTAACACGAGCAAAATTGTGTTTGTGATAACATATATCCATTACAATTCAGAAATATTTATACACATATCAGATATGTTATTCGAACCACTATCATACATGATTGTCATGCTCAACATTAAGAAGTATGAAGAGAGGGTGAAGGTAGATAGTAATGTGTTACTGAAGTGAATACTCCTGAAAAACATTTGTGGTAAAATGGTATAGGTGTGATATAGATAGTGATTTACCATTTGGATGCCAATAATATTAGCATGTGCAATGAGAATCTACATTACCTACCGGAGACACGCTTTAATTACCTGCGCCAGATTCCGCAAGCCGGGAGATTTCCGGCTATCTGCTAGGGGCCGCCCATCGCGTGCCGCGCGGTCATGACGCGCAGGAAAATCACGCGGTCTTCGGAGCGGTTGCCCCCTGCACGCGCGTTCCAGGGGCTCCCCTAGGAGCCCTGGTGTCCCGCGATCGCGGGACCAGCGGGGCAGGGTGTGGTTCCGGGGGACCAGGCCGAAACGCCGGCAGACGGGGATATGGGATACGCCCCGACAGAGGCGTATGGCCATCTGCCGCTCATGTCGGCGCGGCTCAGCCCTCACTCTCGGGCGCGCGCAGGCTACTGGCTGTGG
The DNA here is from genome assembly GCA_036426205.1 of Ascaphus truei. Taxonomy (NCBI): domain Eukaryota; kingdom Metazoa; phylum Chordata; class Amphibia; order Anura; family Ascaphidae; genus Ascaphus; species Ascaphus truei. The sequence goes on along the minus strand of WSYH01001973.1, from coordinate 26,394 downwards.
CCAAGACAGGGGCAATCGCTCGAAATAAAGGGCTTGGCCGTCAAGCAGTACCTCAAACACACATACATAAAAAATTTTAAACAGTAAGTGAAGGTCAGCTGGTTATAGAAACATGGCAACTGTGTAAGTGTTTGTAGCACATAAATCGAATTATTTAGTACATAAGGAAAGGAATATATATAAATAATTAAGCATTAATGTCTCACACTGAACATTTGTTCAAACCCTTCATGGTATACAGGACATACTTGGATGGGTTGGAAGCAATCAGGGACTTATCATACAACAGTATTGGCCATTCGCCATTGTTCTGCTTTATGTGTTTTTAAAACACGCACCAGGCCAACTACATGTAGTGAAGTAATTATTATTAATATATTTTGTACCTTTTGAGACCGAGTCACAGGCCTGCTTGTTGGCTTTTCGTTGCCTTTTCCTTTGAACTACGTTTGCCATTCAACTGGTAAGGACTTTTGTACTCGCCTTCGTGGCAGTTCAGGGCACGGTTGTGGGGAGCTGTGGAACAGTTCAGGGACATGTTGGTGGCTGTAACGTGTTAGGACCATGGGGTGGCGGGATGTGGGTACAGATTTCAGGTGACAGGGTGTGGGAGAATTGTAATGGACATGGTGACGGGCTTCGTGCAGCGTTAGGAACAGTGTTTGTGGGCGTGTGACAGTTTCAGGGACACTGGGGTGTGGTGTTGTGGCGTGGGTCGAAAGGAGGATGATTATCCACATTTCACGATCGAGGGTGGAGCGTTTTCTAGTTTAGGTTTTTTAAACTTGCTCCAAAAACTGGTATTTAATGAGTATGTGATTCCTAAGTTATTTTTGCAGGAAATGTCTAACAGTTTATAGGTGTCTGTTTCCTGATGTTTGACCAGATGTAGGCGGTGGAGTTTGAAGAGGACCTGCACAGAAATTGCAGCTACTTTCGCGGTATCCTCCAGGACGGGGACATGAAGACAGTGATGATGACCATTGGAGAACAAAAGTTTCGCCATGTAAAGGATCCATCCTCAGATGGGGTTTAATAGTGGAATGTTTTCTGCTAGCATCATTCTCAACTGATTAGCTTGCTTAATTCTGAACGTATTGCTTGTAGAGTGTCCCTGTTTACATTTGTAGGTTGCTGTTCGGTACTTGGATGAAGACTCTTTTCCATAGTTGTGACATTTGGTGATTATCATCATCGCTTTCCTAGTAGTGGATATCGACCTTCCTGCTGTTGTATATCATCCTTTCCTTCTGTGATATGAGTGCAGTTCAAGCGAGATTGACATAATTTCTGAGTGCGCGACGATTTTCTCACCACGATTCCTTTCTTCAGTGAAGCTGCAATGAGAGTGAGTATGTGTCAAGAGCAGAGGAGTGTTGAAATGCTGTGTTGGCTGGTCGAAGTGGGAGTGAAACATGTTCATGCTCACTTGATTGAATGGGTAATGTCCTTCATTGTCAACATCAGTTTGCTACAAATAACATGGTAAGACCATTATGAAACTGCCATGAAGATTTCTGGTTTGTTCAATAAATATGAGAGTTGTTCTCACGGTAATCACATAACGATGTTTGACACTTTTCAGTTGTAGTAAAATTAAAATGTCCATTGAAGACTAACAATTAGGGTGTTTGGGACGGTGCAGTGTGAAAGAAGTTGAAGGTTTGAGGTGTAACCTCACTAAATCAGAGGCTGATGTTTACACACACACAATAAATTTACGTTCTAAACTACAGCTTTTCAGTGACAAGAATGGTGGCGAAAGTCTCATTCCATGTGAAATCTGCATTGTAGTTAGCATGTGTAACATACATCTAGAAAATGTACCATTACATGTCCTGCACCTCATCCACGTCTCTCCATCGTGACGAGGAGCTGGATTGTGAAGCAGGTGAGAGACTTTTTCAGTGTGAGGTGACACATGAGCCGGTCGAGCAACCTATTAAAAGAATTACCATAAGATAGCATCTGTAAGCGGTGTCTAAACGTTGACCGTAACATGACCCTGTGATGTGGCGGGTGCCCAACCCCACCCCATGTGTTCTCCTCTACGATGTGATTAAATATTAATTGCAGCTTGTTCCACACAGTGGTATATGAGCTAATTAATAATCTCAAGTGAGGGTACATATTGAACACAAATCAATAACATGTGCTACATGTTCCAAATTATGGCATCTGTGTATGACATGAAGCAACAAAGGATGTTTAATTACAAATCACTAAATGTGTGAGTGCAATTTATGTATGTATGCAAATTAGATTGGTAGGTAGGGAGAACGTACAGAGACAGTAGGAGGGAATTTTGCTGTTTTCCTACCGGCGGCGCAACCGGAAGTGACGTGACGGCCCCAAGACCGGAAGTGACGAGACGGCTCCAGGCTGTAGTGTACCGTGGCGGTTTGCTGACACAGAGACGCTGTGATGTGGTCTTGAGATCACCACCGTCAATGCTGTTTTCCCATTGGGATTCTGTAAGCCTCCACTTTTATCATTTTGGATAAACTGTATTTTATTGGATACTGCACGTGTGCTTCTCTTTTCTAAAGATTATCTCCTCCAAATTGTTCCTGCTGGTATATCCCATTAGGCATTGGCCTTAGTATGTGGTGCCCGGCTGGGAGCTCCTTATAACATATTTTGCTACAGGTTGCACTATGTTTGTCTTTTTTTGGCAAGTGCTCGGCTGTCAGTCTCCCGGTCCCCTCCACAACTTTTCGGCGACAGCCCCACAAAAACTCATGCGTCTAAAACCGCCTCTCTACACCACCGCCGACCCCCCGTCCACTCACAGAGCCTCCATTCTTCCTAGTCCCACTTTTTCGCACAGATTCCAACGCAAACAGAGAAAAGTCGGAAATAGGTGGAAGAGAACAGAACTTATAAAATACGGGAAATTGAGGAACAACAGTCACTCGCACACTCATGACCCCATGTACAGGCCAACACCACCAGCCGAGTCACTTTTTGATGTAAAGCGCTTCGCTCTATTTGTTCATCTCTGTGTTCCAGCTACTCCAAAAGATTAACCAGGCTTAGAAGATTAGATAAATAGTCATATATTAATTCACTAGTATGTTCATCAACAATGTGTTGATAATATGAAATAAATAAGTCAAATTGAAGTTACCGCTCTCCACATCGTATCCTCAAGTACTCTAATGGTCCTGGGTGCGAGTTTATGATGAAAATACCCTGTTACATGCTATTTCTGAGACACTTCATGACAGTTCGACTCACACACGGTACGCCCTCGGACTTACCCAGCACGCCACATATCTCCTCCCCTATACCGCAACAACACCTCTACGGCCCCGCGCACAACGAATGACGCACGAACACAGAGTGCTCCCTCCCGCAGGAAACCGCGGGAACCCTTCCCATCTCCGCTAACACATCGTCCAGCCGACTACCTACTCACACAGACATAAATTCGCAGTGGCGAACCTCACGGGGGGAGACTCTTCCGAAGCAGGCCACATACGGGTCACGAAACCAACAAAAAAAAAAAGCAAGAAGACTTGGGCTCCGCGTAACGCCATACGCCATAAAACCAAGGAAAAAGGCCCCCACGCAAAACCCTCGTAGCGTTCCCCGCGTAAGACGCTTACGCTCCCCACAAAAAAAGATCTCCCTCACGGCACACCGCAGGCCCTCTTACAGGCGCGTCAAAAACCGAATCGGCGAGCCCTCACCGCTAAACCGAAGAAAGAACGGAAGGGAAAAGAATCACAAGCACTGTACGGTTCCCGCGGGGACCGCCCGCCATGCCACACCTCTTCCCTCGCCGCATACCCGAGTCACAGGACACACATCTAACACCCTCTAAGACACCGGGGACCAGCACTCCGACACAGAATCTGCAAATCCCATTAGAAAAATCCCTCCATCACAACCGGCAACCCTCTAAAAACAGTGCCGTGGCCGGATACTTGGGGTGGTGGGTATGCAGTGTGTTTTGTGAAAAATAGGGGGGGGACACAATGTGTGTTGTGGGATGAGGTGGATACAAGTTGTTGTGTGTCTTGACGGAGGGTGATAAACCGATAGATCTGGATGTGTGTGTGTAAAAAAATGGTAGTACAATTGGTGTTATTTCTAAAATATGGGGTAGGATAATGGGGGACAAGTGCTGTGTTGTGTGGTGTGAGGGTGGAACCGTGAGAAAAGAAATGAAAAATAGGTGATGGGGGGGAGGTGGGGGTAAAACCGTTTGTTTGTGTATGTGTTGTGTGTGGAAAAGGTGGGACGCAGGATGTTTATAAATAGGGAGGAAAAAAGGAGGGGAAGGACCAAGTGTGTGTTAGTGGAAAAAGGGGAAGAGGAGACAGTGTGTGTGTGGATCAAAGGGGGAAAATCACGGAAATTGTGAGTTGTTTGTGAAGGGGTGGGGACCGCAGAATAAAAGTGTCAACGGTGAACCAAATCCCAAATGCCAAACGCAGAAAAAAGGTCCTCAGAAAAAACTACTAATACAAAAATATATATACCTACCATATACAAATAAGAAAATACATTATATATATAATATAATAACAGGTAATAAATAAAATGTAATAAATACATAGAAAAAATAAGGTAGAAACGAGATATATCAAATATATATTACGTCAAATATATAGAGTAATAAAATTACACAGGGACACCGAAAAACCAACAAAAAAAACAAACACAAAAAGAAAAAAAAAAAGACAGACGCAAACAAAAACAAAAGAACGGCGCATATAAAGGAACACCAAGAAATCGGCCGGGAAAAATAACCACCCAAAACGGCCCATAACACAAATACAACATAACACCCAAGTGAATATGGCACCATACAAAATCGTAAAATAAGCTATAAGAGAGCCCAAAGGGGACTAAAAAAAAAGAAATGCCGTGTGTCCCTCAGTTTTCCCAGCCGGCTTCGGTAACCAATCTTGTTGCCCCCCCCCGCCCCCCCCCCAATGAATGTAGAAACACATACTACTTATACATAATAACAACCCTACCCCCTACCCCATTCTCAGTCTATAGCTGAAGGGGCACAATTATATTAGTATCAAATTGTAATAGAGAATGTGGTCCATTTAAAACTAAAGAAAACATCAATACATAATAGACATTATTTGCCTCCCCATTGTCCGGGCGCCACGATGAAGTGGCCATCCTCATCTTCAGCACCGTCCATGCCCTCCTTCCTCCGCTGCTGCAAAACAACACATAGAAAAAAAACCTAATAATAATAATATAACATTTTTTTATAGTCACCTTGCTAGTTAAACGTAGCGCTTTACAAAACTTGTGTCAGGCATCACATAGAGCTTTTAACTAAATCTATGGGGGTTTTTTTTTTTTGGTGCTCTGATCACAGGGAGATCAAAGTGCTTCCGCCCAAGTCACAAGAGCCAACACCAGGAATTGAACCTGCTTCCCCCTGCTTCAATCTCTCAGTACCGAGTGCAGTGTCTTTTCTAGCTCACTGACCACTGCGCACCCTCCAATGTAATGTCCCCCTAACCCCTTAAATACCTCCTAATAAGCGTTATTTAACCGCTACAAGTCATTAGGGGGTAACCCACCCCTCAAACCCGACCACTCGGGAGGCCTACATATCCCGCCCACTCACCTCCCCACCTCGTGAGGCCGAACCACCCTCACCCACTACCCCACAAGGAGGCCCTTAACCCACATACCCTTGGGGCCAAATTCCTTCCCACCAATAGAAAAACAATGCAACCAGCGCCCCCATTAAACATCATAGATTTTATTAAATTCATAACCTCAACTTCCCTTTGCCCCCCATAAATACATGATTTCTCTTTTTACATATAGGTCTTCATACCCCAGCCCCACACACGAGTCCCCGGCGAGCTCACCTACAAGACCTACCAGGTACCAGCAACATTTCCACACGTTCTGGAGGCCTATTGTGTCCCGCTAGCGCCATGGCCCCCGGTGGTCCCTTCTTGCCTACCGTGGGCCACAATTAGGTCCGCACGGTAGCCCCGCGATGCGCTGGGGAGCCTCCGGGTTAGACCCACATGTGTGTCTGCAAGGCCCGGGTGTTTCTCAACGGTGGGTCTGGGGACCCACGAGTGCTCACTGACAGGTCCTCGGTGGCCCCATGGGATTGTGGTACCACTGGGACTCCGCTTTCCTCCTTTGCACACTACGGGTCCACTGTGCCCCGCACCGGATGTGAGGCCACCGGGTTCTTCTCCTCGCATGGTGTCACCCGTTCGGGAACCACCAGCCTGATACCCGTGAGATACCCGAGATACCGCCGGGTCTCCAAGGTCTCACCTGTTTCATACGCCCAAAATATATATTAATCCCTTTAACTGGGTCACCGCAATGTCTTGCATATAGATTATACCCTGTTCATTTATTAACTGTATTTGTAACCATGTTTATTGTCCTTTCTCTTGGGCCCAGGACATACTGCAAACGAGAGGTAACTCTTCAATGTATTACTTTCCTGGTAAAAATTTATAAATATAAATAACAGGTATGTATGCTCACAACAAATGAATAGGAGCACAGTTTGTGAGCGATTGTGGACCCTAGATAACCTAATTGAGGGCTTTGTCTTGCAGTGTGCAATATATTGGTAACAGCAGCAAGGTCTAGATGCTCTAAAATTGTATCTATGTAACTGGTCAGTATTAAAAACATAGTGTTTCCCTTAGATATAAAGGCTCTCCTTACTGAACCATCTGGATTACAGGAGTGTAATATTCGTGAGGGAACCGGTGCCGACACGCTGATCCCACTGCAATTGAGTCTAATGATCGTCTTACGTCTGTATCAGAGGGCTCATCTCGTGGACTATGTGTGAGTGATTTCCTCCACGGTGCACGTTCGCTACAAGTGCTTACTCGTGTGCCATTGTGAATGAGTGAGATTCCGTGAGAGCTGTCGGTATTTATAAAGCGCGTTCGTTGTGTGTGTCCAAAGTAACCTTCGGTACCTGGCGTATGCCACCTATAGCCTAGCAAGGGGAAAAAATCTCCGTATTAAGACCCTCGATAAGAGGAGATTAGGTTGCAATTATGTCTGAGTCATTGATACATGGATACTTCGCGAAATAATTCTGGTATCTAATAGGTAATATGAATACACATGTAGCCATAGGCATTGTCTCTTGTGGACCTCAACACAATTACTAACATTTGTGTTAATAATGAATTTGAATCATTAAAGTATATTTTGTTTCAAAGCTTGTACTTGTGGGGTCATGTTTTCAGTAGGAAGGTACATAGAGATATTCAAAGGTACTGTCAAAGTATGGTTTTAGGAATCGAGCTACCCTACAAAAAACACACCTATACTTTTGGGACGTCATATTTCCCCCCATGAGTGGCATCTTCTACTCTATTCCGATATCACTATTCAGAGTGCCAATTTATATCTGTATCATTAGTCCCTCTGGTACCCCCCCTATCACTGTGCTTTGGTTCGTGATGTTGTGTTGTAATACTTGTTATTAATATCTACGTTGATTAGCTTTATATATATGTTTTTTGTCTGTGTTTTAAGTGTGTCATCCCAATTATATATATTAATCTTGAAAATCCAATAAAGGTTCGTTTTATTTTGGCACTATATCACTACCCATCATACATGAGTGCTAGTTTTTACTAGGGGTCTCTTTTTTCACTGTTAGGCAAGTGTACTTCTGGTGCCCAATATCTCTTCACCTACCTGGCATCATTCCATAGAACTGTAGAAGAGCAAGCGTTTCCTCCCCTCTCTCCATCCCATCTCTTCGACTCTCCTCAGTATTTTACTTCAAAATGAACACTAGAACTCCAGTTGGGAAGAGAGTAGTATGATACTAACTACAGAACCCTAATATCGGGACATAGTTGTAGATGGTCCAAATGAGGGACTAAACATGAAACCTTATTTAATCCTTTCGGTGAAGTGCTTGCAGGGTATAAATCCATCGTGACTCTTCTTGTAGAAATCACGGTCAATATCTCCCTTTCCTTTGCCAAGGAAAAATAGATCTCACAGTAGCCCCTGAAGGCATGAAATTATGTGTCACCATATTTTGGCAGTGTTGGGCATCTGCCTTGCCACCCTGGGGGTCGTTTTTGTTTTCTGATCTGTGCCTAAGTTCAAGTCGACACGTTGTTTGGATTGGTCCCTCTTGAGTTTTTAACCGATATAGACTGTGTACCCTACCACCCCCTCTGACTAGTGTTAGTCCAAAGCTTTGACAGCTTACTAAACTTTCCTCCTTATAGCTGATACATTTCAGTTAGATAGAGCAAAAACAACCGTGATGATGAACCTGCACCTTTTTTGTCATGTCCTACCCAAGTGACTTAGAAACAATATGTGGAAAAGTAATTTGTTATTTAATGGTGTTTTTAATGGTATATAGGGCCCCCCCTTTCTGTGCACCGGTATTGAAGCTGGGAGCTTACCTGTTCCAGGTCCACGGTTACGAGAGAATCCATGTGACTACGCCTGTATAATACAGTCACACCGCTAAGACACTGGTGCCACCCAAGTCTGCATCGGAAGTCGGATTCCTCGAAATAAAAGCTGGTGTGCCACCAAAATCTGCTCGGTTGAGTCCCCGGACTTACAGCCTTAGGGTTGCCATGGTGTGAAAACCCATCTGGGCAGGGCAGGTTAGCCCTCAAGTCACGTCACGTCCCGGGATGAAATTGGAAGTCATCGGACCACACATTGTTTGTCCATCCCAGACGTTGAGGTGCCAGCCTAAACCTCCCGCAATGTGGCTTCTGATGACGAACGGAAAAGTGGCAGAGGTGGTGCTCAGGTTGTGCTGCATGACCTTTGGGCTCAAGGATAGAATCCGAATGCATGCTTGCCCGGCTTAATAGACTGGCACTAACTCTGATAGGCTAGTAAATGAGGGGAGGGTTCTTCCCAAGCTTGGTATTGCTGAAGTGTTTCATAGATGAACTTGACAATACTAATAATATAAAGCCCTCGCCAATCCGGCACTGAGATTCACTCAGATTCTAGCGCCACTACAGCAGCGGCAAATTTCAAACATCCCCATAAGATGCTCTTTGGGAGAAATAGTCAGGGAGCCGGCTTCAGAATTTCAATGCGCAGAATTTTCTAAGTCCCACTTTTTGGGGAACGTTCTTGGATAGACGTAGCGGTCGCGGCTGGATTGCAAGCGGAAAGATACCAGAGGGCGTTTTTTACAGTTACATCTCTCTATCAAGGGATTTTGGCAGCTCTGGAGCATACAGCGGTGTCGTCCGGGACTTTCATGCCGATTGATTCCCAGGACATTTCGGGACAATTCGTGGTCAACCAAAACTTAATTTATGTGCTCTATTCCCTAGGAAGGTCCAGTTGTTTTGTTGCCCAGACCCCCCAGTTGGTGTTTTATTCTTTATTTTTGTAATCACTGTTCATCTAACGGGCTCTGTTTCTAATAATAAATGAACCATGTTGTTTAACTCACTTGTTGTTGCTCTATTGATGGCCCTGGAAAAGGTGTAATATCCCTGGTTCACGCGTGACAACAGGTTTTAGGAAACTTATATAAAGATACGGGCAATAGAGAGGTTTTTACAACAACACTCGAACATTCACATAATTGAAAGCAGATACCAATAAAGAACAAGTTTATGACTGCTGTTTTCCTACATCAGATTCAACAGTTTAAAAGATATACTTTTTTTGTCTATGTTTAGGATGCCTGTGCTATTCCAGTGTTTAGGATTATCATCCATATTGTGTCACCTGCACATATAAAGAAATAAATCTGTCACATCTGAACTCTGCAGGCAATTATGTTAGTACAGGAATGGCGTTAACGCATGTACTTTTATGGTTTTAGTCCTATAGGGAGTACAACAATACGAATAGTACTTCGATTGTGTTTCTGGCAAACGTGGAAAACCTTTTAGTGAATACGAATAATGGTGAGTGACTCGATCAGGTCAAGAAAGAGAAATTAATTTTAATATTTATAAAATGTTGTACCAGAATGTATACATGATAGTTACCTCTCGTTTCAGTATGTCTGATGTTCTGATCGACTTATGTACAATACCATGGTTACAAAAATAGGCCTCATGCAGTAGCGGTCGATAGGCTTTTTCATCATCGCATTTAATCCGCCAAAAGGGGTTTTCAGATCCTAGCGCCGATAAGAGCTCAAAATCGCAGTTTTTAATTGGCGAAAACATTTATCGGCTTCGGTCTGCGATAAGCCTCTTTTCGTGCATGTCCATCGGAACTTTTTTAATTGGCTTGTATTCAAGTCGCCCAGATCCTTATCGTTGCTGATCGGCACTCAAAATGGAGATTTCAGCATGGAATTCGTCCCGCCAACTGAAAGTTGGCCAGTTGGAGGGGAAAGAACGATCGCAAGTTGCCGGACGGCACTTGCGTATTGTAGTATTCTTTTTTATATAGCGCCATTAATGTACATAGCGCTCACCAGTAGTAATACATGTGGTAATCGAATAAATAACAGATAAGCTTAATAACAGATCATGGGAATTAAGTGCTTAGACAAACATCATTAGGAGAGGATCCCTCTCAGCTCTAACCATTGAGTCAATTGGAGCGGGGACTGTATAACATATACTAGTGTTTTACGTTTTATTGCTCGGAATCACCAATGTGCTTTCATTACGTGTAGAGGCATTCATTTTCATCGTGTCACCCCTAACTTTATTATTTGCATAACATTTGTACTTTATATGTTTATCATCATTTTGTGTGGCACATTACTCATCTATGTTATGATTGTATAGGGAAATCCATACTGCAACTGCTTTAAGGAACAGGTCCACATCTAATATCCATTCATGTTCTTTAAGTGTGCTTCATTTATTCATATGATGGTGACCATTTCACACATCTAAAACACCAGCAAGCGTATAGTAAGGGGCTACAGGCTACAACAATGCTGTTCAATGTGTACGCAGACAACGTTATGTAGCTGGTGTGGTGGGTAATTCACTGTGTTTATAGTTGGTGCCTCCTTTTTGATGACGTTCCGCAATTGGACACTCAAGCACATTGCATGTTTCATTGGACCCTATGCATATACATAAACTTCAGCTAACTTACACACATCTACAATATTACCATCTTAACTACCGTTTCAAATGAATCAATCAAGCATACCTGAATGCCTGAAATTTATGATAATGCAACAGTATAATTAATTGATGGTCTACATGTTGACAATAACAGTGCAAGTTAGCACATGTTGCAATGAACTTTTCCACGTCAAGTCCATGCCTTGTAATCCTAATTAGATGACTGAAGTGTGCGTTTCAGAAGGGTCACATGCATTACATCATTCCCAAATATCTTCCAATAATGCTTAAACAAGCTTACTCGTTACTATATCGTGAAATATCATAGTTAGCTGCTGATAACATTAATACTATCTTTAGTATGAAATGGATACAAGGTTGGGACTCACGACTTGGATCTGTTGAATGTAACACCTTGCACGTTACATGTTCACATGACAATCATCACATAGGTATTTAAAGGGGGGGCAATTACCATGCCCATTCACACTACAGACCTATCAAATGGATTGTGCTTGTTTAGGGAACTTCCTAGTTGGCACGAGGCCTTCGCTGATGGATGAGGATGTCCATAGCCAACCAAGGGACAGGAACAGACCAGGGACGTGCAAGGGGACGTGACCAGGGACAGGCACGCAGACAGGAGAGGGAGAGGACAGGCAAAAGGAAGGGAGAGGCCTAGGAGATTGAAGAGAGAAGAGAGGGATGAACGTTTGCCTCATCCACGTTTGTACCAGGGCGAGAACTCCTGTTAGATTGGATGAGGTGAGGAGAGGAGATTGTAGTTCGATACTCGTTGAGTTCAGCAGCAATCTTAGCTCTTTATGAGAGATACTGGGAGATTTAGATTTTGTGACAGCCATAGGTGCGTGCAGATCCCTGGGCTGTTAAAATGCTGTGCTCATTACATTATCTTGCTTTCCATCGTTCATTCCAGACAAACTGTGGCATAGTTGGGCGGGGCTCGCAATCTACATTCTCACGGCCTTTACCCAGTTTCTATGTGCACACAAGAGATGCACTAGGAATTATATTCATTTTCCTACAGACACCACAGATGCGTGAAGTAAGGAATGCTTTTTATATACCATAGCCGGGATAATCTCATGTGTGATGGTTCAATCGAGTTTGCACCCAGTTGGTCTTTGATCCCGCCTAGTCAGAGTGAGCATTCTTACTACCAAGAAAGCACAGTAAAGCACTACCATTCCCTGAATGTGACAGGTGGTTATGGTGATGGCCACGAGAAATTATCGGCATTGGTAGCCAAATCCCCTGGGTTCCAGGTCACGATTCTTCTATTCCTGAAAAACTCATCAGCTGTCCAGGCTTTTCGAAAAGGCTTTTTGCACCTTTTGGCTGGGGGTTAGAACATATTTGATAGTGTTAACAAACAACTCTGGTTTTCTAGAAATGTTATGCATCATGTTAACACAGAATTTGTTTTCATATTTGTGCAACGATGATTATAGGTACTCGGGATACGGAATTAAGCTGTGCTTGTTGGACCTCTGCTGGTCAAACCCTCAATGTGATCGCAAGGAGAGGTACCAATGTTTGCCCATATTCTAAACGCGATCCGTCATAGAGAGGATACATTTGGTCTTCCTTAAGACGATATTAATTAAGTGTCTCGATAGAACAGGTGGGGCTCTTCACTTCAATATAGGCTGCGTAAAGTGTCTGATATTATAATTGCATGGTTTGCATTTTGCACAATGTGGCACGCCGCAATCATGTACAAACAGACATCCAGCCGGGCTTGAGGAGGAGTCATCCCGTCAACTTTACCAGCTGACACTGAGCAAAGAGCCGTGGTGTTGAGACCATCTCATGGTCTAAACACATTTTTTTTCAGGCTAACCAAATACATATATGTTCTAGTACTACATCCTATATTCATTGTTTATTATGATAAATACATTTGTCCAAATCTCATCACTTTAGGAAACAGATAATTATGGTCGCACTTCTTTATCTTCTTCTCTCTGTCCTGGTGGACAAATCATGTGTGCACCGTGTATGTATCAGTTCTCATCCCACGTTCGTATTATCCTTCTTATAATGTGAAAGTTTTACAGTGTGAGTATGTGCAAAATATGTTTACAAAATTAATATTTTATGTACAGCTCTTTTGTTGTTATGCATACACAATACACTTATGTCCAATACTCATTATTAGTCGTATGGTTTACATCCTATGTTATATGTTTGTGCGTGACATAGCACTCACAATTGAAGGTGTACCCACTGTTTTTCCGATATATCAATACATCTCATTTTGTTTTTCTATCTAAGCACTAAATTAGACACTTTGGGTGTGTTTGCTTACCTTCATACTGTTCATTGGCAATGTTTTATATTCACCATAGTTTCGTTTTCAATGGTACAATCACTCAATGACTGCTGCATGGTATGTAATTTTCACTCACATCTCCATAAGATGTGCCACCGTTCAAGAGGTATAAGTACAGGATGTGGTAAACACACACAGACATAAATAAATGTTGACATAGAAATATTTATTTTTCAGTATAGTGTAAAGTGCGTTTTTCTTCTACACTTGGAGTGTGGTTAATGTGATTTTTGTTTGAAAACCTAGGGACTAGTACATTACAATTCATGTCAGTCAAACTGTTACTCAGTTCCTATTCGTGTAATATTAGGGCGTGGGTGGAGAGAAGGGGATAACCCTGCTCAAATATTTATTTGGGATGACTCCTCACGTATTCACATGATGATCTTATAACACTCGAATGCTGTTTGCCTGTAAAGCACAAGCCAATTATTATACATTATTTACATACCAATGTATGTGATTAGTTCTTCTATATATGCACTTTCAGTTTCATTATAACATTGTCACATTTGTATGGTAACGTCACACATGTGTGTTTGATTATAAACATTGCTGTCGCATGTTTAAAAACTTAATACAAATTTACATGTTGAAATTATTATTTGTATTTGATACATTTCTAACTTCATTCGACACATGACAATTTGTGTAATATAATTTTTTACCCAACCTTCATTCACGTAATGGGTACCTCATATTATCATGTACTTTGACAACTAATGTCAACATTAGCAAAGTAATTACGTTTGACATTAGCATACTGCACGACATTTGAGCAGCACTGTGTGTGGTTGTGTACACTTCTGGTCCAGTCATGTTGTCCAATCATTGACATTTGAACACTCACATACAATGTTGATTGTATCATGAGAACTCTTTTGGCTCTGTCTGTGGTGAATCTTTACTAAAAAAACTAATAGTAGTTATGTCATAACTATAAATATACACATCTATGTTTATTTTTCAGGTTGTGTAATTAATATCATATAGCTCATATATGTTAGGTTTGCATTACAACTTAGTGTGAAATAAAATTTTCACAGAAAACACTCTGTTTATTATTACCTCCGTTGATTTGTTTGTGTAGTTTCCACATCAATGTTATGTTACTTGTTAGTACATTTACATTATGTCACAAGTCACACGTGACTTATACAATATCTAGTACACAAGTGGTTTGCGGAGTGTAAGAAAGTTGTTGCATATTTATATACAGGTAGCAACACATATAATGTTAGTAGAAGATATAAGCAATAATTATTACACTTCTAACCTTCAGGCTTAGTGACATCCCTAAATTGTTAATTAAGTGCATACTAACACTATATGACCTAACCGGATACAATATGTCTTCATAGTTTATATCTGCGCACAACATGAAAGCATTGTACATTGTATTATAATAGTTGTTTTGTTCATCGTCAGAAATCATCTAATATGAATCGAGTATGTTCTTCATCAACATTGATCACGTGTTCCTCCGCGACATCTTTGAAATGATCACACACCCATTGGTCAAATATGTCACATTTATATATTTGTGCATGAAAACGCCCGTAACCAACTCTATTAGTTGGGGATAATCAACCATACACTAACTATATATTTGTAATAGTTCAAGGATTCAAACCACAGATTATAGAACTGGTCATTTTGATATGGCTTGCTGGCAGTACTACGGATAAGATTTTACAGTGGCGTGTATACATAATATGTCAAGCGGCACACCTTCAGTTGCGCGCACACTTCGTTGCTTAGCGATATGTTAGAGCGACGATGCGTTGAACACATGTGTACTCTGTGCGTTGAATACATTCCCTCCATGGTGCTTGCTTAGCAGTACGCATATCAATGGTTGGAAGTTATGCTATGCTACGAAACATTCACTTAGACACACTGGACTGATATTACTTTTTGTTACGGACGTGGTGCCATGGAAATAAATCGGCGATCAGCCATACGATCAAGATGTGTGACGTCATGTGAAGGCAACCGTTAAATTGCACACGCAACCTCTCCTTCCCACTTAATAACATGTGCCCCCAGCGCTGTACCACGAGACCGAACAGACGCGCGCATTGCCTCAGACACAGTGCACTGCCCATAACAATAAGCAACGGTCACATAGCCAATACGCTTTCCGGCGCGCATGTCGGTTGGGGGCGGGGCCTTGCTTCCATAAACCTTTTTAGGGACGCCTTGGATCATGAACAAGTGGTCCACGTCATATGTGCCGACCGTTGTTGTTATTTACTATGTTGCATGCTACACATTAGGTGTGTGGGTGTTCAGTTAGTGTAACATGTTGAAATTAACTTTAACAAGAAGAGATTTATTGTAGGTTTGTGAGTTCGTCAAACAATGTGTAGTATGCTTTTCATTAGTATACTCTTCTAGAGAACATAATGTGTTTGTGCTCGTTACATGTAGTAGGCCTGTCGCTGCAATTGTTAACTGTATCCACCATTGGCTAGAAATGGGGATTCTTAAAAAATGTACACTTTTACAACTATGAGTTAAACGCATAAACTGTTTTAGTATTTCCTTCTTGTAGTTCTCAAAATTGGGTTTTGGCTGCAAACTGTTCACGCCACAACAGCCACAGCAAGTCTCATCCAAAATGCTTGAGGCAAAACCGTTGAATCCCTTAATCACAACCATCTCCATGAGGGCTCCATATGTATCGGCCTGTCCTTCTTCAAAGACGTCCGAGGTGACGTTACAACGTTGTTTGGTTTTTTTGCCATCCCATAGGTATTGACGCATATAGTTGGAGACTAGCATATGTTATGTCATGCTTGCATCTGGTCTTGCTACTACGGAGGGTCCAGGTATTGCAGCAGGTATAGCAGCTATACGCTCAGTCTTGCGTGCTCCATTGTACGTTAATAGGGCAAACAAATGCTATTTAACAAAGATATGTTACCATTTCTCATTGGTATTTTAAATGATGGTTAACTGCCAACTTCCATATCGTGTTTGGTCTAGGCATCATGGTGACCCGCTCAAAACATTCATTTGCTGATAAGTGATTAACAGAAGTTTTTAAAAATTAATTCTCGGACGCTTCTTTATAGTATGGATCATGTGTTTTGGTATATCAATGTTATAGATGTTGTGGCCACGGTAGCTTTGTTTTTTTCGTGATTCAATGCTTGTGCATCATAATGTGTTATATGATTTCGGTGGATGCCTGTGCAAATTGAACTTCTGGCCATTGTCCTCAGTGTTTGAAGTGAGGTGTTGTTAAGTTGAGTTCCATATGTTTGTCTGCAGAATGTGAAATTAGTAACATGTCTATTTTGTGGTTTCTTTCAAGGTTAAATACACGCGCTACATGTGCACCTTGAGGTTTTTTTCTTTCCCCACTAACATTAGAAATAGTTGAACACATTCTTTGTGTAAGATATGTCATTTCACTGTAAACGAAACTTGTTTTTTTCCCTTCATCAACAATGTGCAAAACAATTTTCGATTGCATTAAAATAAAAATGTTCCTGAACAGATTGTATACAGTAGAAATGAACAGATTACTGCTTACACGGACCCCCCCCCCCACCCCCCCCCCCCCCCCCCCCCCCCCCCCCCCCCCCCCCCCCCCCCCCCCCCCCCCCCCCCCCCCCCCCCCCCCCCCCCCCCCTTATAATGCAGCCACACTACACACCATGTTTCTGTTTGTTTCTCTCTCTCTTTTCCAATGTTAAAATATCTCTCTCTATGTTTTCTGTGTCTGGTTTATCTGTTGTGTCTCCTTACACTGTCCTGTTACTGTCTCTTGAGCATATATAATATATATGTATATATATAAAATTATATACATATATTTATATATATATATATATATGTATCTATGTATGTGTATGTGTTAAAAATTAACTATAGTGGGTGTGTTTTGTGTATATATATATATATCTAATCTATCTGGATATATTTATATATTTAAGGCCTTATATGTCAAACAGGCCTTGTTATTTTCTTATAATTCAGAAAGGTTATAACATTACTGGGTTGAGTAATGTTATGAAGTGCCTATGAAGAAAAACCAGGGGAGCGTGATACCCTTTAAAAGAAAAAAAAGACAAACATAGTGCAAACCTGTAGCAAAATATGTTATAACAGGAGGCTCCAGCCGGTCACCCACATACTAAGGCCACTGCCTAATGGGATATACCGCAGGAACAATTTGGAGGAGATAATCTTTAAGAAAAGAGAAGCACACGTGCATTATCCAATACAAACTCAGTTTATCCAAATGTAAAAGTGGAGGCTTACAGAATCCAATGGGAAAACAGCATGTGAACGTGGTGAATCTCAAGACCACACATCACAACACGTCTCTGTGTCAAGCAACAAAACCGCCACGGTACACTACAGCTGGTAGGCCGTCTCGTCACTTTCCGGTCTTGGGGCCTCACGTCACTTCCTCGTTTGCGCCGCCGGTAGGAAAACACAAAATTCCCTCCTACTGTCTCTGTACGTTCTCTCCCCTATGACCAATTGATGGTAGTATGGGAGACTATAGAGACAGTAGGAGGGAATTTTGCTGTTTTCCTACCGGCGCGCAACCGGAAGTGACGTGACGCCCCAGACCGGAAGTGACGAGACGGCTCCAGGCTGTATGTAGCCGTGGCGGTTTGCTGACACAGAGACGCTGTGATGTGGTTCTTGAGATCACCACCGTCAATGCTGTTTTTCCCATTGGGATTCTGTAAGCCTCCACTTTTATCATTTTGGTAAACTGTATTTTTGGATACTGCACGTGTGCTTCTCTTTTCTAAAGATTATCTCCTCCAATTGTTTCCTGCTGTATATCCCATTAGGCATTGGCCTTAGTATGTGGTGCCCGGCTGGAGCTCCTTAAACATATTTTGCTACAGGTTGCCTATGTTTGTCTTTTTTTCTTTTAAAGGTATCTACGCTCCCCTGGTTTTTCCTTCCTATGTTTCGTGTGGACCTTGAACAGTCCGTCCAAGGGTTTGAGTGTCTTTATTTTTACTTGTCTTTTGTGTTTATCTGCACCTTTATATACATAGTTTTTCCATTAAGTGTTTATATATCATTCACTTTTGTTTAGGTATTGAGCGCCATCTTGGTGTTTCCATATATCTATGTTTGAGTGCCTATTAGAGTCAGCTGTTAGAAGTAGTAGTTAACAGCAACAACCGCTCTTTAGAGCCATGAAGGCCTGTAGTGTTAAATAATATCACATACATATATGTTAATTTAGTGCTAATCAAATCCACTGATGTGTGTAAGTACGCCTTGTTGATATCATTGTGAAACTTTCATACAGATGAGTGAAGTATTGTCTTCATAATATAATTGACATCATTTAAACAAGTGTCCTACACGTATATGTCATTAACACAAGGCCTGTTTTCTGACAACACTTTTGAGATATATATATATATTTATATCTATATCTTAATATAATATATATATTTATATATTATATATATATATATATATTTATATATTAATCTCACACACAATGTGTTTGTGTACATATATCCATACACAGTTCAGAAATATTTATACACACTATATCAGATTTGTTATTCTAACCACTACTCATACATGATGTCATGCCAACATTAAGAAGTATGAAAGAAGGTGAAGGTAAGTAAATGTGTACTGAGTGAATACTCCTGAAACATTTTTAAAATGTATGGTGTGTTATAGATAGTATTACATTTGGATCCAAATATTAGCATGCATGAGTATCTACATTACCACTACCGACACGCTTTATTACTCTGCGGCCAGATCCGCAACCGGGAGATTTCCCGGCTTGCTAGAGTGGCCGCCCCTCGGCGTGCGCGCGTCATAGACGCGCGGTCACGCGTGCTTCGGAAGCGTGCGCCCCCTGCCGCGCGTCCAGGGGCTCCCCGAGGAGCCCTGGTGTCCAGCGATCGCGGGAACAAGCGTCAGGGGGTTTCACGGGGGACCGCGGACCCGGCACGGAGGGAGACGCCCCGATCGGAGGGCGCTCTTCCGCTGCTTCGGCGCGCGCCCATCACTCTCGGGGCGCGCTGCCAGGCTACTGCTGCGGCCAAGAACAGCCGCAAATGCTCGAATAAACTTGGCCGCGCAGTACCTAACAAACAAACATACATAAAAATTTTAACAGTAAGGTGAATGTCAGCTTATAGAAACATGGCAACTGTGTAATGTTGTACCATAAATAAAATTATTTTACATAATATATTTAATAAATTAAGCATTAATTCTCACACTGAACATTTCAAAAACCTTCATGTATACAAGGACATACTTGATGTTTTGAAGCATCAGGACTAATCATACATACAGTATTCATTCCATTTTCTGCTTTAAAAACCACCAGCCAACTACAGATTTATTGAATGTAATTATTTATTAATATTTTTTCCTTTTGAGAACCGAGTCACAGGCCTGCTTGTTGGCTATTGCTGTTTGCCTTTTCCGTTTGGCACTACCTTTGCCCTCACTTAGGACTTGTACTCGCCTGTGCAGTTCGGCCACTGTTGTGGGCTGTGACAGTTCAGGGACAGTGGTTGTGGCTGTGACAGTTCAGGGACAGGGTTGTGGGCTGTGACTTTTCATGGGCACAGTGGTTGTGGGGGCTGTGGACAGTGTCAGTGGACAGTGGGTTGTGGGCTGGTGACAGTTCAGGGACCTGGGTGTGGGTGTTGTGGTGCAGTGGTGAAGGAGTTGATACACATTTTTTCACCTTCACGACTGATGGTGAGCCGTTTCTAGTTTAGGTTTTTTAACTTGCTCCCAAAAACTGGTTATTAATAATTGTTTGCCTAAGTTTTATTTTTCGTGTCCAGTTTTAGGTGTCTGTTCCTGATTTTGACCAGATGTAAGCGTTGGGATGTTGACGGGACGCTGCACAGAACTTGCAGCTACTGTACCGGTATCATCCATAACAGGGGAAGGAATAAGTGATGACTCTGGAGAAAATTTTCGCCATGTAAAGATCCATCCTCAGACGGGGTAAAGTGGAATTGTTGTTCTCTTAGCAGTCATTCTCAACTGATTAGCTTGGCTTAAATTCTGAACTATTGCTTGTAATGTCCTGTTTACATTTTGTATTTCTTTAGGTACTTGGATGAAGACTCTTTCTAGTTGTGACATTTTGTGATATCGACCTTTCCTGCAGTGATATCGACCTTTCCTGCTGTGATATCATCCTTTCCTGCTGTGATATGATCATTTCAAGCATTGACATAATTTCTGAGGTGGCGACGATTTTCTTCAACCACGATTCTTTCTTCAGAAGCTGCAATAGATAGGTATGTGTCAAGAGCAGGAGTAGTTGAATGCTGTGTTAATGGTCGAGTGGGAACATGTTCATGCTCACTTGATTGAATTTGTCCTTCATTGTCAACATCAGCTTCTACAAATAAATGAAGACATTATGAACTGCCATGGAAATTTCTGTTTTCAATATAATGAGAGTTGTTCTCACAGTGTATCACAATAACATGTTTGATTTTTCAGTTTGTAAAATTAAAATGTCCATTGAAGTAACAATTATGTGTTTGGACTCAGTGTGAAAGAGATTTGAAAGTTGATGTAACCTCACAAATCAGAAGCTGATAGTTTACATCACACCAATACATTTGACATTCTAAACTACATTTTCAGTGACAAAGAATTGTGGGAAGTTCATTCCATGTAAATGCATATTTAGCATGGTAACAATCATATAGAATGTACACATTACATGTCCTGCACCTCATACACTCATCTTCCATCGTTGACGAGGAGCTGGATGAAGCAGGTGATGAGACTTTTTCAGTGTGGAGGTGACACAGGAGCAGTCGGAGCAAACTATATAAAAGATTAACCATAAGAATTAGTTTGCCATGTGTACATAATTAACATAGAGTTTTATTTGTAGTCTTTATGTTAACATAACACATCAACTTAATGAAATTAAAAGATGTTTCTTGCAAGCTTACATTATCCATTTAAATGTACAGTGTGACTAATGTCCATTGGTTTGGTAAAATACCATAGAACATAGTATGTTTATTTACGTAATGGTTTTAAAAAAAATAGTTTCAATTGGACCTACAATGCATATCTTGTGTGTAAGATAAAATAATAATGTACATCAATACATCACTGCAAAGTTGACTCTGCTTATATTCAGTATGTAATTGTGGAAATGGTCACCAAATTTGTATGGGATATGTGTGAACAATTAATGAAGCAAGTGTAGCGCTCAATGTGGCTGACACTCAACACACATGAAGTGTGTCGGTCACAGATGTTAATGGTGTGAATAATGTGCCTTTTCTATAGGTTCAAACAACTATGAGTACGAATGAGTTACGTACGTTTTCATACATAGTGGGCTGGTGGGTGACATTTTCCATAGAATTAAGATTTCAAATGAATGTTATGAACTTCTGTGTAGCTTGCCAGCTTCTAAGAACTGTAGTCCCTCCCCCAGACGTCATAGAACCCTGATTGATTATAAGTTGTAGCAGCTGTAAGCGGTCTAAAACGTTTGACCGTAACATGACCCTGTGATGTGGCTGGGTGCCCACACCCCACCCCATGTGTTCTCCTCTACGATGTGATTAAATATTAATTGCAGCTTGTTCCCACCGTGGTATATGAGCTAATTAATAATCTCAAGTGAGGTACATATTAACACAATCAATAACATGTGTCTACATGTTTCCAAATTATGGCATCTGTGTATGACATGAAGCAACAAAGGATTTTTAATTACAAATCACTAAATGTGTGAGTGCAATTATGTATGTATGCAAATTAGATTGGTAGGTAGGGAGAACTTACAAGACAGTAGGAGGGCTTTTGCTGTTTTCCCTACCGGCGGCGCAATCCGAAGTGACGTGGACGCCCCAAGACCGGAAGTGACGAGACGGCTCAATGCTGTAGT
Organism: Ascaphus truei; assembly: GCA_036426205.1. Lineage (NCBI taxonomy): Eukaryota > Metazoa > Chordata > Amphibia > Anura > Ascaphidae > Ascaphus > Ascaphus truei. The sequence goes on along the minus strand of WSYH01001973.1, from coordinate 4,094 downwards.
GTACCGTGGCGGTTTGCTTGACACAGTAGCACGCTGTATGTTTCTTGAGATCACCACCGTCAATGCTGTTTCCCATGGGATTCTGTAAGCCTCCACTCTTTATCATTTTGGATAAACTGTATTTTATTGGTATACTGCACGTGTGCTTCCCTCTTTTCTAAAGATTATCTCCTCCAATTGTTCCCTCTGGTATATCCCATTAGGCATGGCCTTAGTATGTGGTGCCCGGCTGGGAGCTCCNNCCTTATAACATATTTTGCTACAGGTTGCACTATGTTTGTCTTTTTTTCTTTTTAAAGGTATCTACGCTCCCCTGGTTTTTCCTTCCTATGTTTCGTGTGGACCTTGAAACAGTCCGTCCAAGGGTTTGAGTGTCTTTATTTTTACTTTGTATTTTGTGTTTATCTGCACATTTATATACATAGTTTTTCCATTAAGTGTTTATATATCATTCACTGTGTTTAGGTATTGAGCGCCATCTTGTGTGTTCCATATATCTATGTTTGAGTGCCTATTAGAGTCAGCTGTGTATAAGTAGTAGTTAACAGCAAACAACGCCTCTTTAGAGCCATGAAGGCCTGTAGTGTTAAATAATCACATACATATATGT
>WSYH01019530.1:0-10025 GCA_036426205.1 Ascaphus truei | reverse complement strand
TTGTTATGTACTATTTTTAATGTACTATTGTCTAACATGTAGTGGTAGACAGGTATGGCTCTTATGTGGGTATGGCAGGATTATCCACCATATATGCATTACATTTAGGGGGGGCTCTCCCCCTTTTTGATCCATTGAGCTTTTTATATATATATTTATTGGTTTAGTTATATGTGAGATTTCTTTATCAATCGCAAATGGGTTATTGGTATTGTTTAAGTATTGTATGTTAGATGTTTATCTATATCCTACTTATGCGAGTGGCGGTTTGAATTGTTTTTAATCCATTGATTTTTATTGTATACTTCCATAGTTTAGCTCAACTTGACCCCATAGTTTTATTATAACAATTAGGCATTACGATTGTATCCACTGACAATAAGCACCTGTTCAGCTGAGAGGGGTTTGGATTAAGTCAATTGATCATCATCTACAGATCTACAATCTGGTCCTACGTGACTTCGAGCTTTTGTGTGCTAAATCCCAAAAAAAGTGAGTCCCAGCGCGCGGTGATGACGTCAGTGTCATGCGTCTGACGTAATGACGCTCCCTGACGCGTTTCGTCACTCAACAGGTGACTTTCTCAAAGGGAAGTCAGGAGAGGGGAAAGGTCCGGTATTATATACCCAGTCTGATGATCATGGTTGGTTGCAAGTAAAAGGGTATTTCAAATTAAATGTCTTTTTTGTGTTCAGTAGAGACAACCGAGGTTATCAGACCTGTGCCAGTCAGGGCCTCGTTGAGAGGGAAAAAGATTTCATAGAAACTCCACACACCAAATAACCAAATGATACAAAGGCGCGTTAAAAATGTAATCGGACTGCTACCGGTGTAGAGCAGTGTTTAATCAAAAGCTGCGCAGCAAAAACGCCGTTCTACCACAATTCAAGACAACAGTCCTAGCAGCCCTATAAAAGTAAATGCAAAACCAAGACAACCCGTAGGACTAATACATGGATAGGGGATTATCACAGTGGAAAAAGATGAGCTGAGTGGATGTCTGGTGGTACTGTGCGGGGAAGACAACCAGGGGACAGGAAGAACAGACAGCTGTAAACAGCTGTCAGAAGATTGCAAATGGGTGGGTTGTGGCTATGCAGCTTGAAAATCTGGGAAGCGGTGGAATTAAACATGCATATGTAAAGGCACATGCACACCGACTGGTAAGTGCTGGTGGGAGGCGGGGTCCAGCTTATCTGCTGATCGGCTGTATCCCCCAGGGAGGTCCAAACATCCAAGAAGACTCGACACAGGCAAGGACGAACGGCACAAACGTTGACTTTTCGAAGGTGCAATTTATTGTGCAACCACAGTCACCAACGTTTCGGCAATAGTATTGCCGATTTATCAAGGAGAAAGGGCTCAGAACAGGCTAACCATACCACAAAATGTTAGCCAATATGTCACCAGGGTGTCCTGTAAAAAAGCCATCAGTGTGACTGGCTGCCGTATATACTCAATAGTCACGCTTTAGACATTTGGGATATTCAGTAACACAGATCCATATGATTCAAGATATAGATTATGTTTCGGAGGCCTGAAATAATATTTTACAATAAAGATAAAGATATATACATATATACAACTGTACAGACGAATGGTTCTATTATGACACCTCATTATTCAATGATATTATTTTGAAATGTGTAGGGTGTGAGCCCCGTTACATACACCGTTCTGTCCAAATGGTCAAATAGATCATAGGGATTAAGGGAGCTGTATACCTGGATCCCCTTGTGTGTATTAGAACTGATTAGATTGGATTGTACCATTCTGTACAATTCTCTCCTCCCGTAGGAGGGGTTCAAGTTCTCTTTAAAAGGCTCCTGTATATGGAGCAAGATAGACATCTCTGTGACTAATTATCCATCCACCAGGATTGACCTGATCTATACACTACTGCACTATACTATACTAGTTTACATGACCCATATTATTATAGCCAGGAGTCACCACCACTATCCCCTGAATTTACATCAGGATTTTGTAATATAGAATTAATCTGAGTGAGATTAATTTAATTCTGTGTCTTGATTTCTTATGTTGTGTCTTTGTCTAACATTATTTACTATTATTACCTAATAAGAGTTTACATTTATTAAATCACTTACTTGATTTGAGTGCTGAGATATATGGGCTCTTTTCATTCTTTGTTCTCTACAAGATATTGTTTTCTATGCTATTTTGCTCCTAGAACTTATCTACTAACTGACTGTAGCAAGAGCATGTTGTCCCTTTTCCCCCCTCCCGCCTTCCACCCCCCCCACAAACTGAGTTTCTACTATTTTAATGGACTGTAAAACCCTATATAATAGAATGACCTTGCATCACACAAACTAAACTCTATACCATCTACCATAAGTGGTATTTTGCATTGGCTACTTTCCCAGTGAACTACTCTACTTGGTGCCGGTCTGCTTATGTCAAGTTGTGACTAACTTCTTTGTATACATTAGCCGATTTTTTGGTTTATATTCACTTTTCACAACATACTTGATAAGGGCTCTGTGCACGAAACGCGTAGGTGCGTTCGTGTTGTCCTTTGCTGTTTGCCTTCCTGCAATAAACAGACCTATTGCAATATTGGGGTGTGGCGCTTTCACTTATGTCTCCGGTTCCATTGGGATTGGATTCTCGGCCAGTGCAATCCATCATCCATCTCTACACTTGCTGTACCTTCATCTGATGGGCGCCGCCCCTATGTCTGGAACATCCATGCCAGCACACAGGTAAAGGGCCGCAGTGCCCAGTTATATAATATATATAGGGCACTCTGTGCTTTCTTATTGCTTCCTTATTGTCTGATTTGCTCATATGGTCGGGGTTGTTTATTGTGTTAAGGTTGTGGTGGTCAAGTGGACTCACTAGACACTTATCCCCTCCTATTGCACATCTATTAATTGTTTCAGACCTTTCCATTGTCATCTTGACTATCAATATATGCATGATGGAATCTCTCTCTCAATTTTGATGCATCACATTTTTTCTACTATTATTCTATTTTGTGAAGTGAACTTTTGCCTACTTGATTTCACCTTTTGTTCTATTTTTTGACCACTGAAAAACACGCGCCTTATTTTTCATAAGATTATATGGGTTAGGGGGGGCTCTTTCTCTCAGCCCCTTCCCTATATCATAATGGATATTTTCTCTCATGTTTTAAATGTATTATCTTTTGGCGTGCTGTCCAATGACCATATGTTAAACACAAAATTAATGTTACTATCAATGTTCACAAGAGATCACTAGTGATTTGGCTGTAACATCTTAGTGTTACATTTAAAGTTGTCGTATAGAGTTATTTTGGAGTTATCATCTCTGGATGTTTTCTTTCTATATCTTTAATCATGAATGGCATTCTGAACTATCTGGGCTAAATTCTGATTCATTTCTTAAACAGGTTTTTTTCTGTGAGCTGATTTCTTCCATCAATTGAAAGAGAGAGCTTAAAATCTAATTCACACATATTTGGAATGTTTTCTGTGAGCTGATAGGCAAACCCCCTCCTTAATTGTCGTCATAATCATGTGATCAGTGTTTTAAGACAGTCTATCTTTGGCTGTGAGCATATGGCTGTGTAACATTAAGTGTCACCTTTAAAGTGTCTGTAGAGTTAATTTTTGGAGTTAAAATTGGAGTTGAAGATAGAGGAAGATCTGGACTCTGCACAACAACAACAACACAACTTTGTACTGTGAGAACTTTGACTGCTAAATTATTGATTATTTGTACTCTTCCTATCCTCCAAACTGGTAAGTCTCTCCTCCTGCATCTCGTTATACCCTCCCATTGCTTTTTCTGTTTACTGTTTCCCTCACTCCTTTGGAACATCTCTCTTCTCTTCAATTTCCCAACTCCCCCGCACATTAATTATACTGTACCCCTCTCTCCCAACAACTTCTTTACCACTCAATAAAAACAACACCCACACAAATCCTCTCATTCACACACCTCTAACTACTCCTTCCTGCTGCTGGGGATCTCCCCTAACCTGAACCCAGACATACACACCTGATCTCACCCACGCCTCCCTGCCATCTCTTCCCCTGTAAATGAAGTTAACCTTCTGATTTATACTGACTAGTCCCCCATAATGATGCCCTCAGTATCTGTATGGGGAAGGTACCTTACTCAATAGCGTTTGCATGTAAGAAACAATGTGCTGTTCTGCATGCATTTATAAATGATTAACTGAAAATCATTTATTGAATACATTAAAATAAATCGAACCAGACATAGAATGTGATGCAATAAACTAGTATCCAATGAAAATCAATTATTGATATACATTAATAAATGTGATTTTCATTGGATCTAGTTTATTGCACTCACTTCTATGAGGTATGGGTATTTTCTTTTATTCCTTGCAATTGTTAGAAAGAGATTGCACTTGATGAAAAATATGAAGCTCCAATATATGGACCGTTTTATTAGTCCATGTATAGTACGTATGGTATAGCTTTCCATTATGATGTTGGTGTTTTGCTATACAATGTTTCTTCTCAATACTTAGATAAGTGAGTGTACCAGAAAAATATTTGGTGTAGTCTTACCCCTGGGGATTGGCTTCACGGACCTCTCACATTCCACGGGTCCCCGTATCTCAAGAACTGCTGCTGCACTGTAGCTTCTGTACACTCAGTGTATCTTGACTGTGGTGCTTGCTTGATCCTCCGGTTTTATGGCTTTCGATTAATAGAAAAACTTTTTTACCTGCTGTGTTCCGGTCCGGTCACTTAGTTGTGTTATCCCCTCTCCGCGTTAGTGCCCCACCACTGCCTGGTTTGCGGTTTGCAAGACATTCCCTCCTCCTTGGGTTTCACACTTTTGTTTCCACTTCAAAGCCTACCTTCGGCTTCGTTGCCCACACTGGGGTCGCTGGTCTCTCAGCCGACATCCCGGGGGGATAAGATCTCACCACTCCACTACTCGCCGGGTTCTGCTCTTTGGAGCCAAAAAATTTAGGATGTCCTCCTACGATCATTAAGCTACGGATCTTCACGCGGTCATGTAATCACACACTTTCTCACCCTAACCACGCGTTTCCACCAGTCACTTGGCTTCGTCGGGGGTTTTGGTCTCTTGCAGTCTAATCAGTTCTTAATAATGCCCCAATAAATTATTGAGTATCATACATAGATGTTTCCTCCATGTGTCATATTTCACCACATACACACTTGTATGATAGTTTTTTGTTATGCATACTTTGTTACTATACAAGACATATTGTATTTACATACTGCGATCCTCGCCGTTCGCTTCACTTTTAATTGGTATACTATTGTCTCTATGCTGATATAGGCAAATTGCAATTATAGAACCATATACATTTTCTACGTTTCCTAATCCTTTCTCTATATTGCGCTCATGCTCTGCCCTTTCTTATTTTAAGTGCTCTTTTCATGTGCCCAAATATTTGGTCCCATATCACACATCATGAAATATACCACACCTGTATGGTTGCTGATATTGCTTTGTCGCTTTCAATCTCATTTTTTAACCCCGTACAGTTGATATGAACTCTTAATTTGGCGGGCTGTGTAGAACTACACGACAAGCCCTGCAATGATAACATTAGTGTTTGTCATATATACTGTATAGGGACTTTTATCAATACATTTTATATTTTGTATCTGATCATTTGTTGTGTCCTTGGGAGTCCATACAATCTGTCTTCTGGGGAATTGAGGTTCTCAATATACTATTGTTTCATGCGCTGGGTGTATATGTTACCTTTTCAGCTATTTTTCTTTAGGGAACTGAGAACCGTCTATCATTCATCACCCAAGCAGCAGAAAGCAAACCCTTAGCTGTATACAGGCCTCACCCATTACATTGTATTATTGCAATCAGCTCTTCCTTCTACACTGTTGGTGCTATCTAAACAAAGACATACATATATGCATGTGAACTGTTCATGTGTACAACCTCTGAAATTCTGACGTTTTATTGCTGATTCATCAAGTGAAAGCTGCATTACGAAATACAATGTGTTGGTAACAACATTACATTGTCTATGTATTGTTTCAGTAATGACAATTCATATGCATAATTCTCAACAAAGTCTTTTGAATGACTTAATTGTTAATATATTTATTTTATCCATCATAACTGGAAAAGGATTCTATGACAAGCATAGGATGCCTTGCGAGATTGTTGCATATATTTAGTCCCATGTTATGTAAACAGTACTAAGCCTTACACAAACCCATTCCTTAAGGGAATACATATTGGTGTCAAGTACTGATTTGCCCATAATAAATATTTTTTTATTGCTATATAGACATTTTATATGACATCTATTTACATCAGTCATCTGTGTTCCCAGAGGCGGACAGCCTGTGGGGCTCCCCCAAGAGCTTCTCCCCTCTGCACAGAAACAGTGTGCTAAGGGTTTAACATTTGCTTGTACTTTGTGAATTGTCAACCCCACCACTGGAATGTAGTGAGCCAGGAGACACAATAACTGTTTGTTCACAGTGCAATTGCATCTCAACCACCCCAGTGTACATCTGCGTTTTTTCCCAAAGAACGACAGCCTTTGGTGCAGCAAAAGGGCTTGACCATTTGCTGCTGTTCCACATGGTGTTTGGTGATGTTAAAGTGATGTATCTGCTCTATTTCAATCTGAAACTCACAAGCCCTTTATCCCCGTACCCCAATTTTCCCAACTCTAACTGTCCATGAATGTCGTGATTGACTGTATAACCCTGTTCTTTAATGTAACCGTGTATTTTATCTACTCTGTGCCCAGGACACACTTGAAAACGAGAGGTTACACTCAATGTATTACTTCTCCGATAAAACATTTTTAATATAATAATTCCAATATATGCACCCATTACTAATTGTTTATTAGTGATACATATACATTTTTCTTTATTTAGTAAGAACTACATGAGACATGTGAACATATTGTAAATATGATGATTTCACTAACAATGTGTAGACACTTTCTTTTGCCAAGGGAAAACTGCAGTCCCTTTTTAAGTTTGTGCACATTATAATCCTATTTCTTTTTTTTTCATACACTTATCTATCAATTACCATCATTAACCTTCTAGCAAAGACAGATTAGCAGCTTATATTTCTCTAAACGTTGGAAAAAAATCAACATAAACCAAAAAATTGGCACAACAGGAATATTGTCACCTTTTGATGTTTTTAGATTTAAATATTCTAAAGAAATCAAGGAGGGGCAGCATGCTGTGTATCATCTAATTCTTTGCTGTGACCATCATCTTCATTCTCCTCTTTATTATACACATCCCAATGCCACCTGCGAACATTAGCTCTTGTGTTTCTTTAAGCCATTTGCTACGGTACTATCATTCAGCCCTGTTTATTTACAATTTAAGGGAAATGGCTAACTTTGCACTTAACGCGTGCATACAAAGGAATGTCCTACATGTGTTTTTAAAAAAAAAAATCAGTATGTACAGTGAAATACTGTAGCTTTTTTAACAACTCTGAATGACTTTTTATGATTATATGTACAGCATTGTTGTTTCATGCAACCTTTACAAAGTCGCATCCCCATCCAAAAAAACCAAACACACCCCCCCCCAAAAGAAAACAACTTCTCTTCGAACCAACTCTAGCACCCCCTTTTTTGAGCCCTGTCCCTCTCTAGCATGCACCACTTGTATATCAGTGACTGCCTGGTCACATGATCGTCCCTACAGAACTTTGCAACTTTGGTCTTGCTCCACTGGCAGCCATTAGTGAACCCCCTGAGCTGAATCTTCACACAGATCGATCACAGGAGAACGGATCAATCACAATTAGCTAATTATTTTCATTTGTGGGTGGTTGAAGGCACATATTAAAGGAAAAAATAAAAATAAAAAATAAAGCTTGACTGCTGCTTTAAGAAACAAAGCGTACTAGCCGATACAGCACAATTCCATTAATGTTTTAAACTGATCATGTTTCATATACTGTATGTAAGTCTATTCCCATATATGTGAGCAGAAAGCAAATGTTAACTCTGTAACTGGTTCCCTGTGGAGTAAATTACTATATATACATTAGGATCAACACATTTCGATTAGTAATTTTATATGCTAAACTGATTTACATAATAACAATTCACTAGTGATGGCCTAAATTGTGTTACAACGCTTGAATTTGCCATATACAATATGCACATAAGACTACACAGCACAAGATAACCAAATACAATTATGACAACTAAACAACATTAGGAATGGTACTACAATATTAATATATTTTAGTTTATAACAGTAATGTGGATCTTAGACAGGTATCACCTGGCACAATCAATTTCTATTTAATTATATCACAGTGCTAAGGTATAATACAGTACTTGTTGCGATTTTTGCAACTTGTATCTCCATTATATTGAATTGTAATTGGTGTTACAGTTTACACAGTTGAAATGTTTGACATTTGTAATCATTTTGGCTACTCTGTATATTGCTCTTACATAGCACTACTCTCACTACCCACATTAGAGATGGGCGGATTTGGATACACAGCGATCGGCCGGTTCCTTCGGTCCCGCGGATTTCCATGGATCAATCTCATAAGGGGATTCACGTTTGGTGAATTTGTTATTTTATTACCAATACACTCCCCGGGTTCTGCAACCATGAACATATTGTAGAATCCAATCTGTGGATTCTTAAAAATCCGTCATTGATTGTATCTAATGGCGATTTTGATGAATCCGTGTTGAATGAAACTGACCAGATCCGGATTTCACACAGCAAATGGATTTCAGGGAGAATGCAAGAAAATCCAAGAAACGGATTTTGGGTGTATCGCCCATTTCTACCCACAATCCGCAAATGGTCCCAACGACAGAGTTGGGCTCATTCTTAAATGCCACGCATTAGTTTTCAAATGTGACATCACAGTAACCAATTACACATACTTTCCCAGCAATAATTACAATAATGTATCTTATTCTTAGAGGAAACAAGGGGAAGCAATATTACCCAGCAACAGCACTGTACATTTTTTTAGATATATACTAAGTAAATAATTAGCACTTTAAAAGAAAAATACAAATGTCAAATGTCAAAAGATGTGACAGTGAAAAACACATTAGAGGAACAACATGTAATTATATTGTGGTGCAAGAACAAGAGAACCATCGTCCCATTTATCAGTGCATCAGAGTCTTTTGGTAGACAATATATAAGTCCAGATAATCCTGATAGATGTGAGGACATACAGGTTGTTGTACACCTGTGAGTTTTATAAAAATGTTCTGTGATCAATAGCTCATATAAGGGGTATATACACATATATATATATATATATATATATATATATATATATTATATATATATATATATATATATATATATATATATATATATATATATATATAAGAAAGGGGGAAGAGAGAGCGCCACCCATAGCGTAAAATTGTAAAATTTAATGAGGGGGAGGGGAGAGGGGGGGATAAGAATTGCACTTACAAAGGTCACATATAACAAGCAATCTGTGATATATAATCACACCATCCGGTTTAAACTGCAGCACTTTGTCTTTGCAGTACTAGACTAGGATGACGTCCCAGTCAGTCCAGGGTAGATGATCTCCTCTGTGTCGGTTAAGAGTCCTGTAGAGTAGCTCCGAGCGGGAAGCCTCTGCAACACATCGCGCGGGTTCAGTAAGTCCCAGCACGCGGTGATGACGTCAGTGTCATGCGTCTGACGTAATGACGCTCCCTGACGCGTTTTGTCACTCAAACGGGTGACTTCTCAAAGGGAAGTCAGGAGAGGGGAAGAGGTCCGGTATTATATACCCAGTCTGATGATCAATTGACTTAATCCAAACCCCTCTCAGCTGAAAAGGTGCTTGTTGTCAGTGATACAATCGTAATGCCTAATTGTTGTAATAAACTATGGGGACAAGTGGAACTGAACTATAAAAATACCCGATCAAATTAAGAGATTTAAAAACATTCAAACCGCCACTCGTAAAGTAGAGATGAATAACATCCAACTATAATACTTAAACAATACCATACCCTTTACGATTGATAAGAA
>WSYH01019529.1:0-10026 GCA_036426205.1 Ascaphus truei | reverse complement strand
ACATTGGAGAAGGATGTTACCCTGTACGTGTCTGAACATGGGAAAAGAATGTACAGATGCAACTGCCGGTTTTAGACCACTTGCCAAGGAAAATCTGTGACCATCTCGCAGTAACTCGTGAGATTGTCCATAGAACGCTGTAATGGCCCATCGGAATAACACAGCGGGGGTCCCTGCGTTTTAATGGGACTCGCAGCCCGGTAGGATTCACACAGTGAGTCCCATTCAAATGCAGGGACCACCGCTGTGTTAATCTGATGGGCCATTAGTCTTGCTGCAGAAATCTCGCAGCATTGGATGGTTATAGTTCAGAATACTCAAGGCAAGCGGTCTAAAACCAACAGTTGTTACAGCTATAACCCTGTACATATCTGAACATGGGTGAAGATGGGAAGAGGACTTTGCAACAAATTGCAAAGCCTGTGCAGAATGGCGAGAAAAATAGCCATGCCTCTCAGACACTCCAATGACCATCTGATTCAGAGAGGGCCAACCTGAATGCTTATGGGTTTGTTAGGGGAGGAACCAATGTCTCTTGCCCTCCCATCATGTGTGGAATGGCGGGAAGTAATAAAACCACACCGAGACACGTGAGGCCACCATTGCAGAAACCCTTGCAGACTGGGACATGTGCTGGAACAGAATAGCTGTGGGTGTTGCCAGCGCTGAACATTTATGCATTAAATCAGCATGTTGGTGATGCAGTCAATTGACCCATCCAAGACTGCGGAAAAGTATTTTCGGGTCCCTGGTGGGGTCCTGGTCTTGTCCCTCTTGGGCAAAGAATATGTGCAGGTAGTCTGCGACACATGCGGGAGTCTGGGTTGGTGAACTAAACCCATCTGTCCAATACCCATGATGCGTATCTCACTATCTAAGGCCTTCGGGAGCATGAGAATTGAGGTTCGGTACACTGATCGTTACCTCCATGGGGATTGTGGAGGAGATGGACGTCTTTGTCCTGGTGCAGCCTATCGCCACCCCTGGGACAGCGGTGGGGAGACACCTCATCACCTACGGGTTGGAGGAAAAGACTGGGACTAAACTGAGAACCCCACAGGGACCTGTAATGGGAGTTGCAGTTGTCGGGTCTAAAGATCACCTGCGGTCTATGGATCCTGATGTATGGGACATGCTTGAAATGATTATTGAGGAGGTAATTGAGGGTTCGGCTTTCTTTTTCAACGAACCTGCAGATGTCCCAGCAGGGAAAGTCAGTGTTAGGAGCTGAGCCAACAGTGAGTAGCATGGGGCAGGTCAGGCTTTATCAACAGAGTCATTGTCCATATCTACAGAGCTGTTTAAAGTTAAAGAGGAAGAGATAAAAGTTTTATCCCCGTATTTAGTGGCCACCTTAGCTTCGGGGTATTGGTCCCCCTCTGAGATCACCTGATTACAAGTTACATTTACAGTACCTCCGTCAGTGGCTTGGCACGATTGACTATTGTCTGGGTATGTGCCACATCTCAAGTTCTGCGCCAGCGATTGGAGAATAACAACGATCATTTGTACTTTAGTGGAGACGTGTTATGGGACATGTACATGTCTCCAACCCCCAATAAGGAAATATTAATTTGGGTTCTACTAGGCACCCCTTATTCCCAGTGCAGACATAAAGGGATCCAATCTGTGGAGGTCCCAGGCCCTGAGGGGGAAAGGTCCATAAGCCTGATTCAGCCAACAACCTTTAATAATAGAGGGATAGCCTCATATTGTCCTGTGTTGTAATCTAGGGGTCACTTGTCTAAATGGGGTATCCCCCAGTGAATTATTATGCTGGTGTGTTTTCCTGTTTCCCTGTGATTTGCTGTATTAAAAAAAAATGTCCTGTGTTATACCTATATCTTATTAGTTTTACAGACTAACAGACTATACGCCAATTGATGATGGTGCAAAAAGTCTGGCTGTTCCTAAATCCCTGAGTTAAGATAGTATGGGGAATCACTACACCCACAAATATAGAAAAGGGGGACAAGGTATTACAGCTAAGAGAGTCCAGAGTAAAGCCTTTTCCAAGATCCCACATCATGGATAGTTTTGTAATAAAGTACTATACTGTTAAGGGAGTAGCAAATAGCTGAGTTAGTAAAGCAGTCAAGTACTTTAGCATTACTCCTAATCTATACTGCGTAAATACTGTAATGATCTCTGGCTGCAGAGCTAATGTTTATGGGTAGTACAGATAGTAATCTGCCATAATCAATGTTTTATGATGACTATAGAGATATACGCCTGATGGGCACAGCTCAATGAGTATTGTGAGAAACGTTTGTGAGTGTGCACCGTTCTAGTAGATTTATATGAGCAGCTATAAGTGGGAACCTGCTTTTTCTCCCTGATTAAGTAGCTACCATACACCCAGCTTGTATAAGGTACAAGGGTTATGATACTGATAGCTACCAGAAAGGTTGTAAAGTGTTAACTAAAATGTACTCGGTATCCATTGACAATAGATGCGTAAGTGGAGAAATAGTACACAGATTGCCCAAATGTGTTATGTATTGCATTGTGTAAAATGTGATATGCAAATGTATCCATGGTAAAGTCCCAAGATGTTGGGGGCAACATCTATATTCTGTTAGGGGAGAGTGTGACCCCCTCATCCCCCCTCTGGGAGTTACTGTGTCCACTTGGGCAGTTAGCTGTTTGAGCAACTACAGTGTAACCGTATCTCACCCCAGGTGGGAGTTACTGAGCAGAAAACTTTGGCCACACCCCTCTTCTAGAAAGTATTGCATCAGTCCCATAGAGTAAGGGATTAGAGCCCCTCCCACGGTAGGCATGGGAACTGGTGATGTTATCAGGGAGTATAAGTAGCAGGGGGAAATAGCTCTGTCTTCAGATCCCTGGAGCAGAGACAGTGGAGAGATCTCACTTGTATATAGCAATGTAAATAAGTAGCACATGGTAGGCAGCTCGTTTCTTTCTTTTTATAGGTAGTGAAGAATCCTTTGAAGTTAGCCTCCCTAGAATGAGGGACATAGAGATGTAAAGATTTCCTCCCAGATGGGGAGGCATGTGTCCCCTAAGGCAGGGGTGCGCAAACTGGGGGGTGTGGGATTTTTTTGGGGGGGCGCAGCAGTTGCACAGGCCCGCACTCTTCCCGGGGGCATTTAAGTTAAATGCTGGGGGACCGCGCAAGGCCTCTGCAACCTCAACCTACCGCGATTCAGTAGGCTTCTGGACGCGACGCCATTTGATGCCGCGGGGTCATGTGATGTGCACATCACCATGGTAGTGCGCGTCAAATTACGCTGCGGGTTCACATGATGTCACATGACCCGCGGCATCATTTGACGCTGGGTCACAGGAAGGGGGGACGACGACGTGAGCGCTGGGGCTGGCATACATGGGGGGGGGGGGGGGTGCAGCTCCGAAACTTTGCGCACCACTGTCCTAGGGGTTGCCCCAACCTGTAGCCCGGGGACAATTCTGAAAGAACAACAGATACTGTAGAAGCCCGTAGGCATATTCCTGTAGTGAGTATCCCCAAAGCAATGATCTGGACCAGTCCAAATGGAAAATAATCTGTCACCCCATCCAGTAAGTATTATAGAAGGGACAGAGCAAGACAGAGTACAAATTATCAGTTACCTCCAGAAGAAAGATTTAGGGTAGTCCAAGCAGGGACACTGAAAGAAACAGTCATAAAACTACCCCAATGAAAGTTATCATTAATGTATGTACATGTATCTGTTAAACTGTTTGAGAGATGTGGCTCTTCAGGGATGCAGTAATGCACCTGGAGAAGAAGCTGTAACTAAAGAATTATAAATAAAACCTGCCCTGTTGGTAACTACAAAGTTCTTGGCGCCCATCATTACCACCTGCATGTACACAATGCGTGGATTTGCACCTCTGTATTAGACCACATGCCTAGGAAAATCTGTGGCTATCTCGCAGTAAATCTCTCTAGCTATCAAGTCTGCATCAATAGTGAGTTGTAAGCACTAATATCACATTGTCAGCTTGCATCTTCATTTGGTTGTGTACAATGTGTGATTATGCTTTATGTATGTGGGCCACATTGTAATATTTTAATGATAAACTGATGGAGGAAAGAGGTAATGTAGAACTTTATGTTGGTATGTTGGTTCAATATGCATAGATTTTTTTTCCAGCAACTGTTTTCCTAACAAATAATGCAAGTATAAGCCTACTGTAGTTGCCAAAAGTACAAAACAGTTGGGAGTCAGCTAAATCCTGGCTCCACAATCATACAGTACTTAATGGTATATAGCAACAAAACCAACATCTTAATAAACTGCATAACTTTAGAGGATTGCACTATATAATGCCACATTATTCTTCTCTCATCTACACACTTTTTCTTAAATATATATAAAAAAAATAATTGTCAAAAATGATGTATATATTGAATTGCATTTAACATTGAGCTATTTGGAGTATGTCTCTTAAATCTACATTTATAAAGCTTAAGGGTTGGAAGCTCTTTCAATAGTAAGGCTGCGTCCATGCTACCGCTGACTGCGCTTGGCGGTCAGACAATTAATTTAAGTCTGTCCAGCCACGCTCACATGGCGTGAGCGTGCACGTACGCTCGCGGGTGCTGGGCTCTTGCCGAGAAAAAGTAAATTGACTTTGAGGCGCTTAGGGGTCACATGACCTCCTCAGCCAATCAGCGCCAGTCGCTTTTTAGGCCACGCCCCCTCTCGCCTACAGGAAAAGTTGCAGGACAGCAATACTCATGCTTGGAGAGTTGGTGACGTCACCACTCGCAAGCATGAGCACGATCCGCGGCACGGGGACGCAGCCGAAGAGTAGTTTAATGTATTATCTCTTTGTTGCTACTCACAGTATTTTTAAGCAGAGTAATGGTATGAAACAGTCCTTCTATGAATAAGCAACAGTAAATTTAGTTCAGAACCACATTGTTTCTTGGCTTTGCTCTTGCACGAGGAGGAATGGTAACATGCTGCCAAATGGTTCTAGCCACATAGGCAAGAATAAATTGATTACAAGTTTATAATTGTGATAACGATGCATTACATTTTTAATGTTTTCATTTCCTAACAAGAGCCTTCCTAATTCATGTTCACATACTGTATAAAGAAAATTGCATAGACTGAAAAATAGTCAATTTGCTTCATTTATATTGATTTCATGAGTTCAATATATACTGTATTCTAAAAAGAAATAAAATAAAAAGTTTTTTTTTATTGAGGTTTAATATACAGCTTTAATATGTTAGGAAACTCGAACAAGATCTTTTTTTTTTTGTATTCAATTTACACATTAAAATGTGGACAGTGGCACTTATGTATCTAATTTGATGCACACAAAGGGATGCAATGGTTGTCCAGCAGCTTTGAAACTTGGCAAGAAAAGTTCTAAAGAATTTAAGTGCAGTAAAAGGCAAGGCAGAGTAAAAAAAAAATGGATACATTTTTCCAGCCAAGATGTACAAAAGTTAGAAATAAAAACAAAAGGATGTCTGCGCCACAGGGCAGACGAGAGTTTATAAAAGTCACTGACCAATGTTCCAGACAAAGAATAGCATAACCGTGTGAAAGAGCTCTTAGAAAACGGCCCTACAAAACATTTGCACCAAAGAATTTTACTCTCATCTCGATAGTTCTGAAATGATACAGTATCCAACGTGCTGCATCGTCAAGAAGTGTTATAAAATACTCCCACCGCTATTAAAATGCCAAGTTAATAAAGCAATAGTACAAAATAATAATAACCGGTTTAGAATAACATCAATGCTCTGTCTATTTTCCGACGAATTTATGCATGATCAGACTATATACTTGGGTGGTTTCTTCTGTAGAGAAAATGTGTCCGTTTGGTCTGTCACTTTACTGAAGTTGATGTAGAGTAAGTCAACCATCACATTCCACTTGTAAAGATCACTCTTTAATGCTATTTCCCATAAAGCCAACATGATTGATTCTGTTCCATCTTCATCTCAAGTAACATACACATCTTCCTTTCCTTTATACAGTGCAGAGTATATGGGCTACGAAAATGGAGCTGATTCGGTTTTACTCCAATTCACTGTCATCTTTCTCCAAGCTCAGTGCTGTGCAATAGTTGGGTTTGTCTGATGGTATATAACCTGGCAGACACACACACTTGTATGACCCTTCTGTGTTAATACACTTAGCATTCTTGCAGAGAGACATTCTGCTGTTCAGCTCATTACATTCGTTGACATCTGCAAATAAAATAACAGGTAAAGCTATCAATGTTTCAAATGACTCTTCCACAGAAGCATAAGAGGCACGTAATGTATCTCTCTTATTATCCCAAGTGCATTAGGGACACATACAAATACTTCTACGCTTCGGCCCACTAGAACATTAAGAACATTATACTGTATCTTTTTTAAGAGACGATGAGATAATTAAGACCATTAATACATTCCAGAAGGAGCAGCACAGAGGGTGGTCCTCGCAGAATCAAGATCATAATCTAACCAATTTCTATTCACTGTAATAGCCCAAGAATTAGTTCCAGACACACCTGATACACTATACCTTCCTTCTTTGATAGTAATATTTGGGGCTATTTTGACCTCAGTTTTCTATGTGTGCTATTAAAACAACATAGCATTAATTTAAATGTTTTTACTGTGTTTTTATAAAAGCCAACAATTTTTCTTTTAGTGCCCCTTCTCCAATCCCTTGCACTTTTATACATTTCTAAAACATAATAAAAAAAAGATTGAAACTTCTAATATAGGTTAGTGGCTTCTAACATATCTGAGCAGTGACAAAGGGGACACCACCCAGAGTCATATTCACTGACGGCTTGTACCCTCCTTCAAAGAAATTTAAAAAAAAACACTATTTGATAGTCATACAAACTGATATTCTTTCCTATTCATTGTAGTTCTACAGTCTAGTAGCTGTATGTACATTTGTTGTAGGTTATGATAACTTTTTAGGATATAAATTAAATTATAGTGTACAGATGTTTGTTCTTTAAGCGCGCTGTGAACGTGAGCAAGAAACCTATTTAAATGATGCCTCTCCAATATATTGTTCTCTATCCTTATTTGGAAAAAAGGGTGCAATTTCTGGGCATTTTTCTGTAGAAAGATAAATATTATATATGATTTTCTAGTATGGCTAAGGCATGTATTCTTTTTCCATAAAGAATGGAAAGTGCCTCTAGTAACAATATTGCACTTTGCATGGATATTATTTTATCCATGATAATGATGTGCAATATGCAATAAAATAGACGGCATTGCAGATTTTATATATATATATATATATATATATATATATATATATATTTTTTTTTTTAATTCGTAATAGATTGCAATGTGTGCATATTAGCTTTGAATTTTCGAAAAATCTAAATGCTTTCTTACCAACACAAGTCATTTTAGTCATATCTAAGTGGTATCCATCAAAGCAGTCACATGTATAGCCTTCTTGTACTCTTACACATCTGCCATTTTCACATCCATTCAGAATGCCACACTCCTCTGCCTGCAGCTCTTCATAACTGTTTCTGTAACCTGCTGAGAAAGTGACAGAGAAGACAGATGAAGTGTTATAATAATTAGATTTGTTCTCATATTTTGGCACCTAAGACACGTTGAGGTAAAAGTAGTTTAGTATATGGTATAAGGAAAATTGACATCGGGGACTAGAACCAGCTTCACTTGCTTCAAAGGGGGAGGTGTTCTTAACGCTAAGCCTCTCCTTCGGTCAGAACATTTGTTTATGTAAATGTATATGTTTACCAACGACCATTATTTCCACTTCATATAGTACCTAATGGACTTTTCCCTCGAGAAATACAGAAATCTAACATGGGTAACAGTAAACAGTGAAACTCTTAGGGCAGTGGTTATGCAGAGTATTGATCTAAATAGTGGAAGATAACTACATTGAATTGAAGTTATGAATTAGTTTTTAAAAAAATAGGGGGGAGGGAATTTTGTAGAGCTATGGCTATGCTGTAGGTTTCTTTCCATCACTCTTTCAATAGCATACACTGTATTAGATTATTCTCTGAGCTTAACGCTGCAGTTCAAGCTGCCGTTTTTTTTTAAAACATAATGAAAATGAATGCACAATTGCATCTCTTATACTGTAGTAAAAAGAAAAATTACAACAAAATAAAAACCATAGAATTGTTCATTGTACGTTTGTGAAACTACATATATCTGTTCTACAGACCTGAAGAAATTTCTTGTGTTATCTTAAAAAGCTCATGTCTAGCATGTGAATCATTTTTATACAGTAAAGTTGTTTCATGGAACAGTTCTAAAATAACCTTCAGCGTACTCCTGCTGTTGATCTTCAAATTACAATTTGAACAAGCCACATGACCAGTAGAGGGCAGCAGAACTTCATTCTGGAAGCTGCAAGTGCATCTGCAAGCTACTATTGGAGGCAGAAGTCATATGCAATAACATTATTTACCAAAAACTGTTGATTTATTGAGAAATTTACAGAACCCTCTCCTAGACACACACACACACACACACACACAACACATTTTGTGCATAGCTGTGCTCTCCCTCAGAGCTGTGATCGTTTTTCTGACGCTCTCTGAGAAGATGCAAGCAGAGAAATACTGTTCATATTCAGTGGTTAATTCTTTTAAATGTAAAAGGATTAGACCAGCTGTGGCAAACTCCAGATCTCAAGAGATACCAACAGGTCAGGTTTTAGGGATATCCTTGCTTCAGCACCGATGGCCTAGTCAGAAGGACTGAGCCACTGATTGAGCCACCTGTGCTGAAGCAGGGGTATCCCTAATACCTGGCATGTTGGTGGCCCTGGAGTTGGTGAACCATGTATTAGACAGTAGCCTAATACAAACAAATAATGTACAAACATTAACAACATTTTTTTTAAAGTGTTCTGTAACTGTTACACTGCTGAATCAGCCTACTTCTGCATGATGCACACCCATAATTCTCCAAGAGCTATCTTAGCTAGGCACAAATTAGATGGATTAAAATCCTGTTATGTTCAGCATATATTAAATGGGTCACTTAGAATGTTAATTTTATTCCACCGTTATCTCAATGTTCCCTATATACCACCAATTATATCACTATGCTGTAAATCCTCACATAAAGTCTTTGTCCTGCTATTATTTCTTTATGGACTACATGCACCTCATAAAAACCGCCTGATTATCTACATTTATGAAGATTCGTATTGGGGTACATGTACGTAATTATGATAGTCATTATCACTCATTAACAACCATTCAAGTGCATGAGCAAAATTGGCTAATAGACGTTCGCTAATAAACCCTATAATGTTATGGAACCCATTAAGATTTCATACCATTCCGAAACTAAAACCCACAAGTGGACTTGTAAACTGTTGTGTGCAAATGCTGATTTGATTAATGAGTTTTCGTTGCTAACCTCTCACATGGTTGATCCATGTTTCATAATGCAAAATAAACAATGAGATGAGGTATTCTCACTGATTACTCAATGTGCAGAGCGGGGGAGTTTTCCTTTTCTTTTCCGCCCCAATGTGTACTCAAATACACACCTTTGCTTCTTTAAAGGTTGTATCACACATAGGGGGTTATGCACTAAGCAGTGATAAGTGCTTTTAAGTGGGATAAAAAGCCATTATAGCACGATACTGCACTGTTATCACTGCTTTGTGAATCTCATAGCAGGCAGTATCACGCTATAAAGGCATTTGGGCCTTATTCAGAGAACATTCATAAAAAAATTCGCCAGGGATTTTCAAATGAATGTTTTTTGGCCGTTGCTATCACGGTATTCAGAAAGGCTCGAATACCTGTGATAGCAGAATGGCCAAACCTGGCGAGTTGCTGCCAGCGAGAGCCTCGAGCCTCTGCAAAGGCAAAAACCAGCGATTCATTTCTGCTGCAGAGAGAGCAGCTCTGAGAGAGCCGCCTCTCCCAGCGGAAATGTCGCCCGAAATTTATTTATTTAAATATACATTCCTTTAATAGTGTAGAGGTGCAGGGGGTCTCCGGAGCTGAACCATGTTATTTTTGTGTCCAGGGACCCCCTGCTTCCCGAGATACAGGCCCCATTAT
>WSYH01019528.1:0-10026 GCA_036426205.1 Ascaphus truei | reverse complement strand
ATCAGGGAATCCTCTATCTTCCCTGATGGTGTTGTGTTGCATCGTCACTGCTGTTGTGCTGGAACGATGTGACCGTATTTCATCTGTACATTTCTCCAGTGCACGAGAACATCTCCAACAGCGCTTGGTGAAACGTTTGTGTTTCTTTGTTGACTGCCATCGGGAGAGTTATTGTCTCCCTCCCGGACGTACGAAGAACAGTCTCCTTCTGCCCTAGTTACAACCCTTTATGAATGTCTCTTTGGTCTATTTTCTAGTTGGATGTGGGTGAGAGGACAGTACTTTTGACACTGTGGCTATCATCGGAACTGAATCTTTTGCGGCTATGCAGCCGTGGCAGTGGTATGTCTGTTGCTTAATACTCTGTGGAGAGGAAAACGTACGTGCTTAGTTGTGCCCTTGCTCGTTCGGGTATATGGTCTGATTGATACTTGCCCTTTTGACGATCCTTATGGTCGAGTAACCTGTATGGGAGGTTACTTTCTTTCTTCCTTACGTGGAGTCGACTCCTCATCCTTAGCTTCTGGGACTGCTAAGATGCTAAGCAATTTCCGCAGCTCCCATACGACATGAGGATGATTGCCTGTGTGGTCTTCAGGAGTAGATCTGTGTCTCTTCCTCTGCACTTGGTCCCTCGGTCACTTGAGATGGGCAAGACATGGTTCAGAGAGAGAATGTGTCACATCTGTATCAACCACCGTCACTGCGTGGGCATTCAACGTATCCCGCCCGTGCTATTTGTTGGTGGACGCGCGTTGACCACTATACTCAACTCCTAGTCAAGATTTTGGGTGTTGGCTGCGTTGTGGGGTCCGTTATGCTAGTTTATCGGTCTTTGTGTTACCCTCATTGATTGTCCCCATACCAGGAAGCAGCGCATGATCTGTGGGCCTTGGTTACATCCGGTTCGCAACGCGGATTGTGGTTTGGCTATTCCTTGAGGTGGGGAGTGCCAAGCCACTCTGGTGGTGGGAATCTCGTACCTGTTTGTGGCCATGTGGTTGCACTCGATGTAGTGGTGGTGGGAAGGGGCAAGTTCACTTTGGCGCGGGGAGGTCATTGAGCATATGGTGTAGCCATTCACTCTTCTACCTGTGGTTTCCATTTGCCCTGCGCACGTCTGTAGAGTGTAAGGAGAAGCACCATCTTGTATGTAAACATGTCAGAAAGAACTCTGACCGACCCGTGATCGGTTGCTCGGTCGTCGATGATTGCGTACATCCGAATAGCCTATTCAGGTTGTCCACTGGGGGGTGCACTGCGGATAAGCATATTTTGGAGCAGTGACATTTTGGTCCACCTCTGCTTTCTCCGCAACTCAGTGCGCTGAGTATTTGCGACGATGTGACTCTCCTTCTTCTCATCCCCACAAACATCTCCCTACGGAGGATGGGTTCTGATGTGGAGGTTGGTGTATGTCATCGCATCTGGGTGTGATCGCTGTAACTTCTGCTTGTCCTTTGCACACTGATGCATTATCTCTTCTTACAGTCCCTGGCTAGGTGAGTCGTGGAACGCAGCACTTTGACAGCAAACCCGAATCTACCAAGTATACCTGTTGGCGTTCCTCTAGGGATTCATCCTGAACCTAAAGCACTTGTTGAGGGGTGTGTGGCTTCCTTGTGTAATCGGACATTCCTAGTGGGTACCTTGTGTTCCTTTCTCCGGCGAACCGGACTGATCGGGAGTCGTTTGGGTCGTGGGGGGAATGGCAAGCCTGTCCTGCAGCCGAAGCATGGGTGTTTGGGGGTTACCATAATCTCGTTCGCTGTGTCTTTCTAGTTCTTCAGGCTGGCTTGCACTGTATGTGGTTGCGCCACTAAGATGAAACTGGGAATAGTTCCTTGTCTTTGACTGTATTCGCGAACTGAAGGCTCAAGCAAAAGAACCTGTGACTGGGGGAAAGGCGACTTGCTTCTCCCTGTGTATTTGGAGCCTTGGAGATCCATTCGTTTGGGGTTGTAGTTGGTAGCTTCCCAGGATTGGGTCTAACTCCACGAGCTTGAGGATCTTAGGGCTTGAGACCTTTAAGGAATGGGTCTGTCCTCACGAACTCCATTTCTGTGCAGCAGGTCCGCCGAGTATCTCGTACGTCGAGTAGAAGTTTTTTTTTTAGTCTTTAGGTGTGATCCTGGGGAAGCCTCTCGATTCTTTGAAGAGAGATCCTTCGGAATGCTTCGGGGATGCCCAATGGATCTTCTGGCCTTTCCCACACTAGGTCAAGACCTACTTGGGGTTGGTGCGACGTTTGCACCGCCCGAAGTCTCTGCGCTTTGCTCCCTGGATACGTTCCCCAGGGAACTTGGAATAACAGGTGAGCCTTCCTTGCTGTGAGAAAGTCCAAGCTGTCGATTGCCGTCGTTGAACGTTGGACCTCCACGTCCTGTAGTTCTCAGGGCGTCGTCGGTCGCGAAGCTGATGAGTCACCTGCGTGCACCATGTCGCACCGATCATGTTAGGCTATGTCTGCGACTGAGACATCGACGCGTTGTCCGTTCTGAGGTAGTTGTGGGAGGGTCCGTCTGGGTTCGCCTCTTCCTCGGCTGTGGACGCGTGATAATGCTGGCCAGTGTGTGAGGGGCTGTTTTCGCAAGCGTGGTGACCTGAAAAAAAACTTTTTCAGAGCCTGTGGTGCTTCGTTTTTCGCGCTGGAGTCTCGTGGATCACTATTGTGGCTGTGGCATATTCCCAGGCAGCATGTACCATTGCGGAACGGCATCTTCTCCGCGTGGGCATAGCAAGTCTTCGGCCTTGTCTGTGGAGTCGCTGCCTCCGTGTGTAGAGATGGCGCGCTGGTGTTTGCATGAAGAGGCTATGACGTAGTCTCGGGTTTGTGTTGGGGCGGGGTTATTCTGAGGCTATCCGTCTGTTCCGGTTAGACTCACCGCAGTCCTGCCTCTCTACGCCACAGCTGCTTCTAAGACTTCGGATATTGGGCTATGGCGGCAGCGGCGTCCTCCTCTTTGCTTAGGACTTCTAGATACAGAGGGCCCAATTCGGAATTGATAAGCGCAGAGGCAAGCGGCATGGACGATTGGCGGCGGCATTGCGCGGTAGCAGCGGGCGGCGGCCATTGGGCGGCGGCATTGGCAGCATTTTGTTCTTCCCCTCCTATGCGCGCCTTTTCTGCCCTTACACTGGCTGCCTCTCTCCGACATATTCGGCCCTGGCAAGAGCTGGCTCTGCTGTGGCTCGCGCCTTGGTAGCTGCTTCGCGGCTTGCGCGGATGCGTTTAGATTGTGAATGAATCTTGCGGACCAGCATGAGTGTCTGGAGTAGTTTGGCGCTTCGATGCGGTCCTCCAGGAGGAGCTCTTTTCTTACCGCTTTGGGCGGTCTGCGATGGGGAGGTTTGCACGACGCCATCGCCATCCCGGTCATACTGCCTTGTATGAAGAAATTTTTGTCTGGGGATTTCCGCGGTGACTGTTTCTGTGGTAGTTGTCTTGTCAGATAGGTGAAAATGCCTCAGGCGACAGCGTTACGTCACGTATAGTGGCCTTGACTTAATATGGTGAGTTAGCTTTGCTGCTAATCTGGAGTGTTCTTGATCGCTAGCATTGCGACAGTACTTATCTCCGATCAGTTCCCCCAGGGCCTTCTATAATTAGCGCGGTGAGATTCAACGTAGTTTTTGTATTTTCGCAGGCCTTTTGTGTCCGGGACTGCCCGTTTTTGGGGCCATGCGCCTGCGCGCCTGTTGCCAGGGTGCGTGCGGTCTTGTGGTCTAGTGATCGCTCTCCTGAGTGATGTCTGGTGAGGCTCTGAGTTATGCAAGGCGTAGGTGTGTGTAGGCCTTTGCCAGTGCGTTGTGGCGGTGCGGTTCATTGTACCTTTGTCAGCGATGGGCGTATGTCTCAGTGAGCCGAGCGCTTGTCCTGCAGCGTGCAGCGTGGGGTAGCTGTAATCACCAGGTGTCCGGTGGCGTGGCCCTTGTCCCTGGGTGTGGCGGGGCGTGTGGCCCTTGATGGCGCTGCCGTCGGGGACGTGCGCAGGGGGGGTAGGCGGAAGGTGGTCCTACACTGTGGGCGAGCAGCGGGTGGACTCAGACAGAGAAAAAAGGCAGTTAGTGTAATGTGGAGGAGAGCACTGTTTGTCTTGCAAGGCTGTCTTGCTGTGCAGTTTGAGCTACTGGTTGCTGTGAAAGCTGCAGGCTGTGGCAGTTGCAGAGGTGCTCTGTATTTGCTGTGTAGAGCTGCTTGCATGTCCCTGACAGTAGAGGCTGCCCTTATAGTCATGGAGTCTGGAGGGATGGCCGATCCTGTAAGTGTCTGTAGGCACAGATATCTTTTCACTTTCTGGAAGACGAGGGTCAGTGGGGATGACGTAGCTAAGATTGTGCCAACTGCTCTTTCCTAAGCCGACCAGATCTGTTTCTTTTCTTAGTTTTATTGAGGAAAACAGGGATAGGTTACAGGTCTCTGTTAGAGGTGTAGGTGGTCTCTGTGTGTGCTCAGTGATCACAGGGAGGTGAAAAGATACTTCTACTCACCATTACAGGGATTACAGTAGGGGGCTCACAAATCCAGGGAAAAATGGTGGAAAGAAGGACAGTGATAATACTGGGTAATAAAATGGTCTGGGGACAAACCATCTGTGGGCAGCCAGCAGAACAGAGGGGGGGAGCAGAAAAGCCCATTGAGGGGAGAAAGCATGGGCTGCATGGACAACTCACAGGAGTGTATGGGGAAGCTGCAACATTGTAACAGAAATGTGCATCTTAGCCCATCTTAATGCAGCATACGCTGGGAAGAGGGGAATGCACTGGTGTTTGTGTGCGAATCTAACAAATTGCAGTGGGCCAACAAGCATGACAAGCCTGAGTCACTGCAATAAAAAGGGGGTGGTTGTGTTAAAACAAAGTGGAGGACAGGGCGTATCCTGTCCATGACACAGTAACAAATAACATATATTTGTGTGATATTTTGAATAAGCAGCTGCATAGCTGGGAATGATTCAAAACCCGTTTTGTCCCGCCACCTGTTCAGTTGTCTTATATTAACTACTAGTCCCCGACCATGAGGAAAGCCCTGATTGGCTTGCTCTACTATCATTTTTTTTTCTGACACTAGGCATTTATTTTTCCGGGCATGGCGGCGCACAACCACGGCTGTCCCCCTCTGTTGGCGGTCATGGTTGGTTTGTGAATTTAGGATATTATTTCAATGAAGAATAAAAATGTGTTTTGTTTATTATGTTTGCATCTTCTTATTGTTCGTTGCATGAACCACAAGTGACAGAAAGCCAATCTACATCCAATTAGACGAAATTAACACAGTTAAACATACTTATACTAATCTGTGGAAAAGGGTCATTAGTTGAACCCTTGGCCAAGTAGCATTTTGTAAGCATGGAAGCCCGACAAGGCAGACCCCAGTTCGCCAGGTCAACAATACCAGATAAATACCTCTATACCTCTATTCGATTAAAATTCTCATTTACCTCTATTAGGGAGGGTGAAGAAAGACCAACATTGGGATCAATATCCAGTTAAATGAAGGGAACTGCTGACTTGGGAAGTGGGAGGGGTGGGCGTAACACTGGGAAGGGAGGAGCCACTAACCCCAAACAGCTGAAAAACGGCTCACTGGACAAAACACTTAAGTTAACAACAACACATAGATATGTGTGTTGACTGTTTCGTCGGCAAGCTGCATTTCAGTTTAGTATTAATGACCATTAAAACACTTAAAACTGAAAGCCCTTTTTGTATTGATCGGACTAAATAATCTGCATTAGGAATCAGATTACCATTTTGTCAACCAACTATGAAAGGGGTTGGGTTAACCAACAACAAAACAAATACTTTTGAAACCGATGAACTCACCTTAATTATTTGTATTTTTTGAATCTAATTTACAAGAACATAATTCAATGTATAGTTGTTGTGCTAGTGTACAGATAGAAATATATATATATATATAAGATATATATTATATTTATATATCTATTATATATATATATATATATAAAATGAAAATCACTTTGCACTGGAAAAATTGAAAGTATAGAAATACAATATATTGAATATATATATATATATATATATTATATATGTAAGGTGTGTCTGGTCACCGGACTCCTCACCTGACCCACCCTAGTAGCTTCACACAGAGCTGACTCTGTCCCCAGTCCGTTTTTTCCTCCCCCCCCAAGGTAGGTTCCACAAGTTCCAAGCTGGGCGGTGAATCCCGGTGAAGTGGTCTGTTGTGATAGGGGTAGGGGCATTTAGTAGGGCATGCGGATTGGGTCTTAATAGGGGCATGGGACGGGACCCCACGGGTAAGAGACACGCTCCTGGCTGTCCGTAGACTGCGTCAAGATCTGATGTTGTATCACCCTCTCAAGTCATGACACGTTCTCTCCATTTTTGGGCAATAACGGAGCGCGGTAGGGGGCCTTCCCCCCAAGTCGTCCGAAGACGTCGCTAGACTTCCCTTCCGGGTTCCGCCGTCGCCACGGAAAGTGAAGTCATCCCCGGAACCGAGGAAAAGGGTGCCATCTCGCGTTGGACCCCCATGCGGGATCTCTCTCTTCCACGAAAAACATCCGGTTGCTCCGCAGTCGCACGGAAGTGATGCCGTCCCTCCCGTGTGCGCGTTGGGCCAGGCGCGGCACTTCCAGCCGCTCGGCCGTCTGTTGTGAGGTGTGACCAGGTAAGAAGAAGGGCTTTTGGATACCCATTTGAGCATGGGGTTAGGCGTCTCTATCCCATCTCCGGACCAGGTCCTGGGATGGCGGCGACTCCGTCGGTCGGAATCGCCTATCTGCGGGGGCACGTTAAGGTCACTCACCCCACGGGGGAGTCGTTCTTCCCGGTCTGTCTTTTCCGCTACTGTTCTTGTACCGCCAGCTCACGGAAGGTGCCTCATAAGAAGTAGTCCCTCGCCCCCGACCTAGGGGTCGCGACGAGGGGGGTGTGAAAGTACTCTTTGGACCCCCGGGTAGTCGTGGTTTATCCAGCCTCTCAGCCAGCTGACCAGACGACTTGACCGGCTCCAGTCCCCTGTCTCCGGGACGCGCGGTTATCCACAGCGCGCCCGGCGGATCAGCAGAGCGCCGTGTCAATCCACAGGGGCGGTCAGCAGCCTGTATGGGGACGAATAATGTGGATAGGCCCAGATCAAAGGTCCCGCAAATGAGGCAACGTGCCATTCGTTAATCACAGTAACTCCGGGCAGCCCGCATGTAGGCAGAGACCGACTAACCGCCCCCCCCTCCTTGTATGGCCACCTCAAACCACAAGCACCCCGCCGCGGCACTGGTAGGGCTGGGCGGGAGACCATTAGTGCCACAGAGGGGCAGGAGCAGGCCCCATTCTTGGTACCAGGAGCCTTCCGATACAGGTCTCTCCTTCTCTGTGGTTCCTCGCATAGTCTGAACTGGTGGAAAGTTGCTGGATCCGCCACACTCCCTGCTTCGGCTCCTCCCTTCTATGACCAGAGTTTTTGGAACCCCGCCCCACAGGGGTATGCAATAATGGGAGGGTACCAGGGGAATACATGCCCCTTAATTAAGGCCGACACCTCTCTCAGGTCCTGGTGGGCCGCGCGAGTGGTTTTAGCGTTTTCGAGCCGGCCCAATTTCCTCCCCAGAGCTGATCCTTTCCCGCGGCTAGTTCCCGCCTTCTCCTCTGCAGCCAGCTTTTGTGCACCAGGTAGCTTTTCTTTATTGCAAATCACCTCCACGGCCGGAACTACTTTTATGTAGTGGCCGCCCGTCGGATATCAGTCCCTGGGCCCAGTGGGTGCATCCCCACAGGCCCATAATGAAAGTCCACTCAACTGAGTAGAAATCAGGGGAGTGGTCCCATAAACTCAACGAGTTTTGATATAGCACAGGGGTCTGAATTAGTGTCACTGTCACCATCCCGGCGCATGCACAATAGCTTTCTCGCACATGCCCCCATCAGGGCGGGGCTATGCTGATTCGCGGCCATTCCAGGAAAGCTCTGGGCATCCTTGCAGCAGCAATTTTTTCCTGCGCCTGGCACCATGCGGTTCACGTGCAAGCGAGGAAACCGCGCCATTTTGACTTGGTTTTGGCAGCCCAAAAAGTCCATATCCGTTCGTCTCCTTCACGGGGTTCTCCCCACCCACATTATTGCCAAGTCCTCATCACTCTTCCCACAGTGGCCCCTCGCTGTCCCAGGCAGGATAAAAAAGGGCAGCAACGGCCTTTGCTCCGCTCCAGGCATACCGTTCAAGGACAATTCAGCGGACAGTCTGATCTTCAGTGGGTTGCACGGCACGGGGCCCTCCCCATCAAGACCTATGATCCGCCTATTTAAGTTCTCCGCGCCACGCGGATCCTCCACTTCTCTCAAACAGTTGGTCGTACATCGACGCGCTCCAAGCATCCACTTCCTGCGGGGCAGGCCCGAAGTTAACAGTCAAGGAGCTCTCTAAAGACGGACTAAGCAGTTGAGTGACTCCGCTACCAGTTCGTTCACCAAAAAGACGCCTCCTGAACAATAGAGGACCTGTCATCTCTAGGTTCACTTCGCTCCACCGCAACCCACAAAGGGAGCCGGAGACCAAAAGCAACTTTGTGGCCTTCACCCAAAAGATATTCCTTACAGGCCACGCAAAGCCAGCACTTCTAATGAAGAAAGGTGGAGAATGCCGGTACTTCCAATCACCTGGGGCCTACCACCCTCAGGAACCCGATCAAATCCGGGTAGTGTTCAACCCTAGCGCTCAACTCCAGGGAGTCCCCCTGAACGACGCCCCCTCACTGGACCAGGCTCGACGATCAGTCTTCCAGGGACATTAATCCGCTTCCGCAAGGAACCTAAAGCCATCTCCTCCCGCCAAACGCCAGGTGATGGGATGACAAACTACCATGACTGGCACATCCACGAGGTGATGCACTCTGTAGAGAAAGCTACAGAGTCAAAGGGACTGTTCTCTTACAAGACTAAAAGGAAACAGTGCCAGAGACTTTTACAAAAAGACTTTGTGGTGCAACCAGCAAACCTGGAGCGGTTCATCCACCCAACATCCTTTGCTAAAAGATTTTGCCAAGGGATTTCAACACCAGTGGAGCCGGCCGGTATCACCTCGTTATGTGGACATGGACCTTGCATTATTATGTTGTTATGTTGTATGCATTGCACATATGTTCCACATAGCCTGCCATATAGTGGTATCTACAGATACCAGACGGGGAGTGTCATGGAACAGGAATACCCCTGTCTCCACTTTTGTTTTAACCCCCCTTTTTTATTGCAGCCCTGCTTGTCAGCTTGTTGGAGCCAGCTGCATGTGTTAGATTCTGCACACAAACAAAGTGCCAGTTCCCCTCTTCCCAGCAGTATGCTGCATTAAGATGCAACATTTCTGTTACATGTTGCAGCTTCCCCAGACATTCCTGTGAGTTGTCATGGCAGCCCCAGCTTTCCCCTCAAATGGGCTGGTCTGCTTCCCCCCCTCTGTTCTGCCCACAGATGGTTTGTCCCCAGACCATTTTAATACCCAGTATGTATCACTGCCTTCTTTCCACCATTTTCCCTGGACTTGTGAGTACCCTACTGTAATCCCTGTAATGGTGATGTAGAAGTATCTTTTCACCTCCCTTGATCACTGAGCACACACAGAGACACCTACACCTCTACACAAGAGACTGTACCTTATCCTGTTTTCCCTCAATAAAACTAAGAAAAGAAACAGATCTTGTCGTGCTTAGGAAAGAGGGCGAGTTGGCACTATCTGAGCTAAGTCATCCCCACGTGACCCTCTGGCTTCCAGAATATACTGTCTGTTTGACTGTATCACCCTGTACTGTCGTGTGTGTTTACAGTATACCCTGTAGTGTCGTATGTCGTCTGTCTCCCGTCTCCCCCCCGCACCTCCTTCCCCCCCTTACCTTTCCGGCATTCTGTACTGGCTGTCCACTGCGGCCGTTTGCAGCAGGCTCCTCTGCTGCTGCCCAGTAGTGGTGTGCTTCAGCCTGCAGGACCCCACCTCCCATGTGTCTTCCTCCCTCAAAGCCACCCAGGCCCTAGGCCTCCAGATCCTCGGCCCCC
>WSYH01019527.1:0-10027 GCA_036426205.1 Ascaphus truei | reverse complement strand
GAGAGGTAACTGTCAATGTATTCTTCCTGGTAAAATATTTTATAAATAAATATAATGCATATATGGTATGTGTATGTGGTGCATGTATGGTATATGTACGATTTGTGCATGTATGTTGTGTGCATGTATGTTGTGTGCGTGCATGGTCTATGATGGTGTAGCCAGGTCTCCCCAGCCTGTCAGCACCCCCCTCACCTAGCTGCCGATCGCGGGTGCCGCCGAGTCCAATGGCAGCTCCGCCCGGCGATCGCAGAGGTGAGGGCGGTCAGGTCCGGCTCGGGGGTTGCCGGGGACGAGTGCGGCCGGTTGCCAAGGCCGCACGCGCGTCACAGGGCTCCCGGAGCCGGGCGAGGAGGGCGCCGCCATTGCGCATGCGTGAGCCCTGTGACGCGCGTGCGGCCTTGGCAACCGGCCGCACTCGTCCCCGGCAACCCCCGAGCCGGACCTGACCGCCCTCACCTCTGCGATCGCCGGGCGGAGCTGCCATTGGACTCGGCGGCACCCGCGATCGGCAGCTAGGTGAGGGGGGTGCTGACAGGCTGGGGAGACCTGGCTACACCATCATAGACCATGCACGCACACAACATACATGCACACAACATACATGCACAAATCGTACATATACCATACATGCACCACATACACATACCATATATGCATTATATTTATTTATAAAATATTTTACCAGGAAGAATACATTGACAGTTACCTCTCGTTTTCAAGTATGTCCTGGGCATAGAGTCAAATACTATCAAATACACAAGCGCACCAACTTAGTATAATAGTGACTGCGCAGTCACCCATTGCCTCTCTCTTCAAGAGTGCGGGACATTGGGTGGAGTTTCTATGGACACTGGGTGGGACCACCTGGTGTTGGGGAAGCGTCCTGCGCCACGCAGTAAGTGTCTCCTCTAGAGAGGGACACCGGTTATTATGGTATTGCCGTGATATGTTGTCTTGCATGTTAGTAAAAGGAATTTGGTTATTATACATACAGTGTATGTGATTATTGTATTTGTCCTGCGAGGAACTACTCCCCCTCTGGTGGGAGCCATCGCAGGTGGAGGCGCTGCATCGAGTAAGTGGTTACCCATAGTATTATAATTGCCCCAGGTTCCCCGTGGCGGAAGCTCAGCCCTCCTGTGAGCCAACAGGTACAGCACCACACCTGGTAACACCGTATGTTCCTTGCACCCCCACACCAGATCTGCGATTGGGAGGGGGAATATCCGTTACAATGGGTTTATCTGATGTGTGCAAATATGCACAATTCATGGTGTGCGCGTTTGCATACTTGTGTACGGGCTCCCTGATTCCTGGCTACTCTTTTGGGTTTGCCCCCGAGTACAAAATTTGCTAATGAGCAAGCTCGTGCTGCTGTTACTGTTTTTGGAATCACTTTCCCAGATTTAAAGTAGTTTAGATAATCTAGCCCAAAGATTGTGTAAAAAAAAAACAAAAAAAACTCCAAAGCATTGGTCTATTATGGAAATGTTAAATGTTAAACATTTATCTTAAAATACTTATACATGTCCATTTTTTTTAATGTTATCTGTGGCATTTATCTATGGCAATCCTTAAATGAGTTTGGTCCTATTAGGGACTGCCCCTTTAAGGCAGGCTCTTACACGTGCTAATCCACTGGGAATGTCCAGGAGGCTCCCGATATTGAGGGCAGCCTCCCGATTCCTCTCTAGAGGGCTGAGCATATTTCTCACCCAGATGGGCTGCATTGCCTGGAAGCAGCCAACCAGGTGGTGGTGTCAGAAGCACTCACTACTGCCTCGAGGGCAAGGCCAAGTGCCTCTGAAGAGGAAACAGCATGAAAAAGGTGCCAATTTGAAGAAGCTTCTTTAAATTAGTATATTTTCCAATGATCTCAGGTGTGTTTAAAGGTCTCTCTCCTGTCTGGTGTGTGAATTTCGACAATTTTGCCAAAACATTTTTGGTCTAAAAGTGTGATCAAACATTTTGCGATTTTTCTAACTTTCCTTAAAGTTGGGGGGGAAATTGTTAACCGAAATTCTGTACGCTCTCTCTTCTCTACTCTTGATTTGTCAGTGGGTGTACCTCGGGTCTCTGTCCTGGAATCTATCCTTTTCTCTTACATCACATTGTGACTTTAAGAGTCACCAGGTCCATTCGCTCCCCAAAACCTTAAATGTCATGTTCTGAATGATGCATTTCAAAAGCCTGGACATGGGCTCACAGTTACACTTGCCAACCACTGTGGTCAGTCACTGTCCTCTCCTAACATACCACTTAGGTTGTGAGCTCTCGAGGGCAGGAATTTCCTTTCCTATTGTCTGATTGTACGTTTGTTTCATTTATTGCAATATAATTCTCTGTACTGTATTGTCACATCTGTAAAATGATGCACATATTGTTGACACTTAATTAAAAAAAACATATATATTTCAATAGATATCAAAATACCAAGACAATGACCAAAACTAACCTTGAAAGTGAAAAAAGGCGTAGAAACTAGCGACTTGTGATTAGTGGTATAAATGTGAATACAACAAGCTAAATATACAAATCATTTTCCCCATCTCACTGGTACATAATTTTTGCTCCAATATATAATAGTATAATACTGGTTTAATTTAAAAAAAAAAAAAAAATGGATTTGACCAATATCTACTCACAAACATAAATGTAGTGTAGCAGGCTTCCCCCTGGCCCCCCTCACCTCTTGTTAGGGGCATTCAAGGGTTACTCTGATTGTGTAAATTGGGAGGGTGGATATTTAAGGCAGATGGTTACTGGACTTGACCATTTTAGAAATGCCTTGTGGAAAAGATACAAAGTAACTGCCAGTACCAATGATCCCAACTACAGATCTCTGCGGAATACATGCACAACGCAAACAAGTCTAGCAAATGCCAAATATTCCTCTGACAATCTTTACCAAAATACATCAAATCGAGCAAACTTCTGGAAGGTCACCAACAATATATTCCAGCCATCGACATCTATCTAATATCAAAAAGGATGATACTACGCTGACACAATCACACTGACAGTGCAAACGCATTCAATTAATCCTTTGTGGGGTGTGCAAGCTCCCTAGTGCAACCCTCACTACAATCATATGGCTCTACCTGTGAGAACTCCTATAGCCCCACCCATCAGTGCTTCCAATTTTGCCCCAGTCTATGAAAAGATTAAACAGGCGCTACTAAAATTAAACAGCCAATGTGGACCTGACCGACTGCAATCAAAGTTCCTACGCCTCTGTGCCTCAGTCCTTGCCACACCTCTTACCTCCCTAATCAACTCTATTTTCTGTTCAAGCCATATGCCACAGACCTGGAAAACTGCATGTGTTGTCCCAATCTTCAAACGTGAGGACAAAAAAATATTGTCTCCAACTACAGAATCTCTCTTCTCCCAATAGGCCTACTATCCAAAGTTATGGAAAAATGTGTCCACTCCCAATTAAGTGATTACTATACCAAGACAAATTTCCCTAGCCATCTACAATCTGGCTTTCGCCCAAACCACTCCACCTTAACTACCCTCTTAAAAGTCTGCAACAAGATCCAGTATTGAATCTAACTGGGACAAGTTACTGGTGCAATATTCATAGATTTTGCAAAGACTTTTGATACTGTTGATCAAGTTATTCTGTTAAACAAGCTTCAGTGCTCTGGAATAGGATAACGCACCTTAAAATGGCCTCACTCCTACCTATCGGGTAGATCCCAATCTCTGGCTCTAACGCCAACCCCTTGGATGTCACCTGTAGGGTCCCACAAGGCTCTGCTCTGGGGCCCCTACTCTTTTCAGTCTTTATTAATGATCTATCTACAGATTGTAAGGCAGCCTGCTTCAATGCACATGTATACGGATCACAAAATCTTCTATGCACACAGCCCTAGCCTCACTGACCTTTGCCATATAGTTCAATCTAATTTTTCAAGACAAACTACTTTTAAACACTAACAAAACTGTAACAATGGTATTTGGGACCAAGACTAAACTTCTGAAGCTACCAACAACAGAGCTACAGATCAGAACCAACTTTAACATCATCCTAGCCTGCCACTAGTTTTAAATATCTGGGCATATGGCATGATTCCTATTTAACATTTGGATTGCATATTGATACTGTGACAAGCAAAACCTATGGCAAACTAGGTGTACTTTATAGGAACAAATCCTCCCTAAGATCACTATTCACAAAGTGCATTGCACAACAGATGCTAATGCCAATTATAGACTATAGGGACATAATATATGGTACAGCACCCCAAAACTTAGCAAACTAGACACCCTCTACAACTCAATATGCCACTTTGTCCTACAATGTAACCCCACATCACTGCGAAATGCTCCAACTAAATTGGCTATCCCTTGAGTCCAGATGCGAAGTATATTTTTCCTGTCTTACTTTCAAATACTTTCGGGATAAGCTACCTGCCTATCTGAACAAGTTCCTCACTCCACCCACATGTAGCACGTATTACCCGATATCTGACTCCAAAAGACTGTTCACGGTCCCAAAGTTCAACAAAGAATTTGTCCGCTCCTCCTCTTACCGTGCACCTCACAACTGAAACAATTGATCAGACTCTCAAAACTGCCTCCAGTTTAAGTTATTTCAAGACTTCAGCTGTCTCACAAGACTTCAGCTGTCTCACATTTTAATCACGTCTGTAACTGCTACATATACACAACATATATTATCTGTCCATGAAATGTCTATAAATATATAACGTATAACCTATATAGTATGTTGATTTAATGTAACCACGTATTGTCATCAGAACTCTGTGCCCAGGACATACTTGAAAACGAGAGGTAACTCTCAATGTATTACTTCCTGGTAAAACATTTGACAACAAAATGAATTGGGGAGGCCTTCATCCAGCAGTGGATCGACAAGGGCTGAAGATGACGGTGAACTGAACCACAGGTCACTCAGCCTATCAGGGCGTTACACTACACAGGTGAAAGAAGATCCTCCCAGAGTGTCTCTCTTGAGCTGTCAGCCAGCAGGTGGAGCAGCTGCTAAACATTTCCAGCTCTTCCAGCCATGAGGAGTCTGTCTTTCTCCTCGTGTAGCTTGTAGCCATATGGGAGGGCCTGGCAGCAGCCAATCCAGACACACGCTGTTATAGCAACACAGCAGAATGTGCTGTAGTGAAGTGAGATAGGGAAGCTGAGGGGGAAATGACAAAAAAATAAAATAAAAACCAGTGAAGTTGCTCACGTTAAGATTAAGCAAATGAATTAAATAAAAAGGCCACAGCGGAGGGAAGTTTCTCAGGACTCCTGTGACGTGCCTAAAGAAGCAGGGACGCAAGGGCTCTGCATAGATAAGCCCTGCTAGGTCTGGTCTGCTCTTAAGACAACATCCCCATTGTTTGCGTGTTTTCTAAATATGGCAAAGGTTCAGGTGAACAACGTAGTGGTGCTGGACAACCCGTCTCCCTTCTACAACCCCTTCCAGTTCGAAATCACCTTTGAGTGCATAGAGGACCTTTCTGAAGGTGAGTTGCAAGTTCTGCTTTGCTAGGGGAGCTCTGCTCCGGTTGCACCCCAGTTCACAAGAGGTTAAATTACTATTCCCACAGGCCTGGTGACAGCAGCGAGCAGGCGGGGACAGGAAAGGGTGGTGGTGCAGGGGGAATGACAAATGAAGACGCAGGCACATCACACTCCTTCCATAAAATAAACCAGGGAAACTTGCCATGGTAGGGGAGGGTGCAAGGGAATGCAGGGAAAGTAAGTTTGAGGTGTGCTAGTGGCCGCAGCCATGTTTTGTGTGTGTGTCTGTGTGTGGTCGGGTAAATAACCCTAAAACAAAAGGCACAGCTGCACATCCAGTTGCGGAGTAGAAAACGTATGCAGGGAAACAGAAGAGGCAGCACACTTACAAAACACTGACCTACCCCCCACCCCCCTCTCTGGTTCCCACTCATGCTATGCAAACAGAGGCTAAATATTTCAACGTTTGGCAACACAAAATAAGTAGAATAAATAAAATCAGGAAATAGAAGTATTGAGGTTGGCTAAAATAGAGTTGCCTAGATGAATGAATTTTTGTTAAGATATACATTTATTTTTGAACGCCCCTATTGCTTATGTTTTATCATTACCATAGATTTTTTATATACAAGTACCGTATATACCTACATTAAATATACAAATAAGTATATAATAAAAATGTAAAAACAAAATATGAACATTTTTGTTTTCTGTATTAAGTAAAAAAATTAATGTAAATTTAAAATGTAAAAACATGTACAGGCATACCCCAGTTTAAGGACACTCACTTTAAGTACATCTCGCGAGTAAGTACATCTCGCTCAATAGGCAAACGGCAGCTCACGCATGCTCCTGTCAGCACGTACTGAAAAGCAATACTGTCTCCCTACCTGTACCAAAGCTGTGAGCAAGCGGGGAGACTATAGAGCCTGTTACACATGTGTTATTTACACCAGTTATGCACGTATATGACGATTGCAGTACAGTACATGCATCGATTAGTGGGGAAAAGGTAGTGCTTCACTTTAAGTACAATTTCACTTTACATACATGCTCCGGTCCCATTGCGTACGTTAATGCGGGGTATGCCTGTATAGATAATAAACAGAATGGGTACATGCTAAATAAAATGAAGCGTCAGCTTATTACAATAACAAGGCTTTACACTCTGCCCATGGGAGTTCACAGGAATCGTTTATGCATTTAAACCAGCAGTCTGCACAGTTCAATTTTGTCTTGGTGGGGAAAGGAGGGTTATTTATGTATTATTTTTTTTTTATTATTATTATCACAACTGGAGGGTCCGTGGGACACGATCCGCAGTAGCCTGACCTCGTAGGACCCCAAGATCCTGAGATACAAGCAGTTTTGTTTGTGAGTAGACATTGGTCAAGACTATTTGCTCAGTGAACACAACATAGCCGGAAGATCAGAGATCGCACCAGTGGGCAATATAAGTTGCGACAGAGATGCGGTTACAACTTTTTTGTGCGTCAAACATCACAAAATACCTCTTATCTCAGGAACCTGGGGGAGATAGGGCGGGTGGGGAATGGAGTCAAGATGACTGGGTTAAAATCAATACTGCGTACAGACACTGCTTTATACACCATCACATAGCAGAGTTACCAGGCAATATAAGGTTACATTTCACATTGCTTTGCAGTGGTTTATCATATTCTCTGCGGTAGCTTTAATTGGACCAACATAAAACTAGCACTGTAGCTACAGCTAGACAAAGCACCTCTTAGGCTGCGTCAATGGTATGGACGACCGCGCAGACGCGTCCGCACGCTGAGCGATCAGACTGCCTAAAGGCAGTGATGGCGTCTATACGGTGTGTGGGCGGAAGCGGGCGCGCGTTGCGCAAAAAATCACTTAAAACTAATTTCTTGGCACGACGGGCCGGTCACGTGAGCGGTTCGCCCAATGAGGGCGAACCAGCTCCGTGACGTCACTGGCCCGCCCACGGACGGCACGTACCATGGCCAGGGAAAGCGCCTGCTTTCCCTCAGCCTCCGCACGCCTCTGCACGGGCGAAGTGTCTATGGACGCAGCCTTAGGCCTTGATTATACCAAGAGCTGCAGCGCTATTCTGTGACATCACCCTGTGCTGCCGCCGATCGGCATCTTGATACCAGGGAGGCAGAGCAGAGGAGGCTTGGAGGTGAGCGTCTCGCCCTAATTGGCTGAACCGTTCACGTGACGCGACAGTTGCCGGCCAATAACAAAATCGCGTGCACCCCGCTACAGGCATGTTAACTGTAATTGGATTTGTTTTTGAGCCATGCAGCATTGTGCTATGCAACACCGCCGGCGTTTTTCTGTATAATCACGGCCTACGGGGGGGGTCTATACACTTCGGAGTCTAAAGGGTCTCATCACAGTTAATTCAAATCAATGAAAAAGTCATTATAGGGCAATAATTGCTATGGCACGTCGTCTAAAAAGCAGCCCAAGCACGTCACTGGAATTTAGCTAGTCTCACCCTAAAATAATCTAAGGCTGAGTCCCCGCTGGCGTTGAGCGCGCTAGAAACGTCGTGTTTTTTTTGTTTACCTAAACGCCGAGTGCGGTGAGTGTGTGTGCCCGCGACAGTGTGATCGGGGACTTACATATATCTATATATGTAACTAACCGCCGCAAGCACCACCGGCTCAGCGCTAGCGGGGACGCAGCCTAAGACTCGCACCGCCAAACCTCCAGGAATAAACATCTCACTTTTCTGTCATTCATACCAGGGATTCAAAGGATGAGGTTGACGCTTTAGCATGAAACTTCTATTTTATTTTTTTAATTAATGCCACTGCAATTACCAAAAGGTAGCCGATTTAGTATTGTACAGGCTGTTAAACATACAATTGTGAATGCTGCTGGTTGCTACATGCATTGCAAAATACAATAAAAAAACAAACAATCAAATCAATTTCACTGCTTCCAGCAGAACAAGGGTTACTTAACATTTAAATGCCTGGACTCAATAAAGAACTTTACTTCTAGGCAAATTGTAAAATTTCAAATTGGGCTTTGAGAAAAAGGTAAAACTACACACCTAAATTGTTATTAAGTATTGCTGCTAACGTTGACAACCACAAAATCAAACCGTGAATATCAAACCCTGAATAATGTTTTTCACTGCAATTCTGTTTCTTAATTGAAACGGCCCCTTTAAAAGAATTACAACATATAGAGACATGTAAAGTAGACTTCAGCAAAACTCTCATGTGAAGTACGTACATACTGTACTTACAAAGCGCTACGCGGGACAGTCCCTGGATCAGCTCTTGGGGGGAAATCACCCAGTTCTTTTTCTTTTTAGTATTAGATAACTATCTGTATTTTTTTAAACTCCTAATGCCATTTTTAATGATTTTTGTAATCATCATCCTTTGGATGCTACAACAACGACCATTTACAAAGTCATATCCACTTCCTCTTTTGAAACAGGCTAACACAGGGGTACACCCCCCTGCCTGCTCTCCCCTTCTGCTCTTGTATCCAGCGTCAACCGATGCCGCGGGGTCATGTGACGTCATGCCACGTGACATCATTTGAGTGTTGCATACCGCCACGGATCATGTGATGTCACGTCACCCCGCGGCGTCATTTGACACTGCGTTGCCATGGCGAAGCGTCACACTAGCTGCCTCAATCAAGGTAAAGGAAGTTGCAGAGGCCTCGCACGATCCGTGAGGCCTCTGCAACCGCCACATACCCCCCAGAAAAATCTCACACCCTTCCCCCTCCCCCCTTGGGGTCATGGGACTACAGATAGACTTTGGGGGAGATCATACAAAATATTGCCACCCTCATCCCCCCCCCAAAAAAAATCAACAATCCAAAATAGCAGATTGCTGCTTTAAAACAGTTGGCAGAAGCCATTGTTCAGGGTGTGATATACAGAACCTTTAGAAGTTTTATCATAGGCATACTGACCACCATTACCACGATCAGGATTCCCCCCATAAATCTGACAGCTATCATTTGTTTCTTTCAGCCCAGTTAAAATGTATCCCTCCCGCCCTCCGCTAAATTGAGTTTTCAAATGAGGATTAGAGGCCATTGTTAAGAATTCCCGAAAATATTATTTTTATTTTTATTTGTAGAGGGTTTAATAAATACGCCGTCGGTGTAAAACATGAAACCTAAAGGTTTTGGGCCATATTTCCTAAAGTCACAGGGTGACTTTCATCTTGGCACCACTTAGTAGACATGGCCAAAGTGCCACACGATTTACTTCCGTACAGTAAACATTATTCATTTTCTCCTTCAGACTTGGAATGGAAAATTATTTATGTGGGCTCAGCTGAGAGCGAGGAATACGACCAAGTGTTAGACTCTGTGCTTGTAGGGCCTGTGCCTGCCGGACGCCACATGTTTGTATTCCAGGTGTGTATGTGCTTTTAACAGAGAGAACACAACAAGAATTCCTGCATTAAAGCAGGTACTGCTGGGATTTTGTGTGTGTGTGTATATATATGTATATATATATATATATATATATATATATATATATATATATATATATAAA